>NW_010586515.1:410240-424137 GCF_000705375.1 Tinamus guttatus
CGCCGCCGCCCCGCGCTCCCCGGTGCCGCCTCAGCCCGTTCCTGCCCGCCCCGCAGGTGACACGCGGAGTGCCGGGGCCGGGGGAAACGGCACCTTGTGCCGCCCCCGCGGAGGGGTCAGTGCAGCCTCGGAGGGGCTTCCTCTGCCTGGTTATGTGGTAGAACCTGCCTTGGGGAATGCCTCAGTTACGGGCCTCCTTACAGGGCTGCGGGTGAGTGTGGTGACGGACAGGGCACCTGCTGCTCGCTGTCCTTTATCCGAATGGTTTTCCTCACGCGAGGTGGCCTTGCAGCGAGTGCAGGGCACGTGAACGGGCACCTGGTGGCTGCTCGTGCGGAGACCCGTTCTGCTCTGAAATGGAGGCCGCTGCTGGGTCCTGGGGCCTGGCTTTACCATTTCTCGCTGGCCTGAGCTTTGCTCCTTCCCAGGGACAGTGCTGTTGCCTTGAGAGAAGCAGTCAGGTGAGAAGGGCTTGACTCTCCAGGACGGAAGGGAGGCAAGGAGGGAGAGAGACCCTAATTCCTGTGAATGTTAAAAAAAGACCCTTCTCTGAACCTTGATATTAGTAATGGCTTAAAAAAACATTGGCATTAGCTGATGCGTATTTATGCACTTTCTCATTCTTATATGGAATCCATCATTTCAATTCTACTCTTTTGGGGAATGGGCAGTTGTTGGAATGGGCAACTAGCAAGGCCCCAGGAGGCCCTGGGGAGGGGGAGGCAACACTTGGAGGGGGAAGGGAGCTCTGTGCCCTAACGGCTCCGTGTGCCGGGGCTGGGAGCCTTGGGCGTCGCACGTCATGGGTTGCTTATGTCTTGTGAGAAGCAGTGCTCAGATCAGACAAAAGACGTGTCTTACAGAGGCTGCTCACCCCCCTGCGCATGGGATCAAGATGCTTGTCTTCATTGCAGGGAGCTCAGCCCTCAGCAGTTTTGATTGAGAGATTCGTATAAATTGTGCAGCTTTCATTGTCAGACGCTGCAAAACAACTGGGCAGGTTTTGTTGCTGTTGACCTTCCTGGCTTAGCAGCATCCAGAACTGTGGACACATTATGTTTGTCAGGTTTGCTAAATATGCTGTACAGAGAGGGCACCACTAGTCTTTAAAATCATCATCTTTCCAGCTGATCAGTTTGAAGCCATTAAAAAACACTTTTTCACTTTTTTTTTTTTTTTTTTTTTTTACAGATGACTCACAGAAATGGCTACGGTAACTCCTGCCTGGTATGTTTAGATTTATTTTCTATTTTACTGTTTCTGTAGTTCTCTACCAGACTTCACATGAGCTGTGAGGGTGGCACTTCCAGACAGATGCTCTCAGACTTTATGGGTAGAATAGATTCAATAAAGGACCAACAGAGCCAGTTGTCCCATGGTATTTTATCTCAAGCCTGATTTGAAGCAGACAGCACTGAGCATTAAGGAAGAGGTTCATTTTTAATCCTCTGCCATTGCAGATGTTATTTTACCTATTGTGATCCACCCACCCATGTCACTTACCTCCACGGGCATGGGGTGAATCTTGGGAAATGGGCTGTTTGTGTCCCACAATGTTAAAAAAGGTGATGGGACTTTCCACCGCTGTGACACGTTAACTGGTATGGGTTTATTTTCCTGACTGTAGGAAGTGTTTTCCATTAGATCTGTAGCGATACAAGACATAGTAGAGTCCTGCACATCTGTCCTCATGGCAGAAAGGGTGTTTGAATCACGTGCTGCACAAAGCTGTGAGGAGGGTTTGTGCTCGCGTTGTGCCTATGAGTTCCAGTATTACTCGCTGGAGTGATAGCACTGGTTAAATCTTCCTTTTTTGAAGGATTAAGCATATCTGCTTTAATAACTTGCATGAATCTTTTCAACCTCTCTCTGGAAGCTTTCTACCTGCTGTGCTTAGTTTCAGAGTCCAGTGTTGTCTTTTTCCTCTCTAAAACCAGTTTATTATCTCATGTGTCCGTTCATCAGATTACTGCAGGCCCCACAGAGCCTCTCTGTCAGGGATCCCCCCGGCGTGGCTCCCCTGGCTTTCTATTCTCAGCCTCGTGCTGCATGTAGCACGTACAGGCACTACAGGAGACATGGGCTCCGTGAAATCCTTTCAGAGTTTTTTGTTAAGCTGTTTTGGCCTCAGATTATCTTTCTCATTGAAAATTCACTGGTAGCTCTGCACTTCTTTTCAGCAGAAACCTTTGCAGACTGGAGAACAGTCTATGAATTTAATAGCGGATTTGTCCAGTGCTATTTCGCATAGGTGTTTCATCTTTTGTTTCTTTGCACGATGTGGAGGAAGTTCATATGGAGCAATGTCCCTAAAGGGTGCGCAGCCTCAGGCCCTGGGCTGACAGTGTAGTTCAAGCACATTCTTGGGTCTAATTATTGATACCACTGGGGGGAAATAAAGCAGCTCTCCTGCGAGCAGAGCAGGAAGGCTGTGGAACAGTGGTCCTCCAGGCAAGGAAGGTGTGTTTTGGAGGATGAAGCAGCATATGTCTATGTGCTCCCTCTTGCTTTTTTTTTTTTTTTTTTTCCCTGTAAAATCCAACCTCATCCTGATGCAGGGCTCTTCTGCAGCTCCAGCACCTCTCGTGTTTCCAGATTTTGTTTTTAAACAACTATCCATAAGCGCTTTTTTTTTTTTTCCTAGGTTATATGTGGCAGGTATTTTGTTGCTCTGCCTGAAGGAATAGTCTCAGGAAGACTCCTGCAACCGGGGCCGTGATGTCCCTTCGCTGCCTGTGTGCTGGGTGTTCCCAGCTCGCAGAGCAGGGCAACATGGGCATGGAGCTTGGAGCGGGACAGCACCTGGGGAGCACAAGAGCGACTCGTTGCTCCTTTGAAGTATACAGTCATATGGGAATATTATCTAAATTTCGTGTGTGTGAGAATATTTAGATGGTGAAAATCCTTAGTGAAATGTGCAGTGAGAAGGCACTCTCAAAATGAATTATTACAGTTTTTTTAATGTTACTGTGGGTGAGAAGCATGAGAAAAGATGAGAGGCGTGGTTTTTTTTTTGAGCAGATTGGGGCAGATCTGATAATTTGTGTCACTTTGAGCTCCTATTTGGCACAGGTAGCAGAGAAGAGGTATTTTTGCCTCTCCTGTAGTATCTACACAATGTTTAGCTGAGCAGTTTCAGCATGGTTTTTAAGCGCAACGCAGGAAATAATATAAACTGCCTTGATTTAAAAAATGATTTAAGCTTGGTTAGTGGACAAATGCTGTATCACCTCCATCTGGTTGGATGTGCTTTGCTCTTTCGAGCCAGTGAAGCAGCCGGGGTGTGGAGGGCAGTTTCTCCTGCAGCCTCTTGCTTGAATTCTGCCTGGCAGATAGCAAGGTCTAGTCCATCTGGAAAGCAGGAACGTCTAGCGCAGAAAGGAGGAAAGCTTGCTTTTCTTTAAGGAAGGTACACTCAGGAACTCCTCTGAGGTCAGACAGCTGCAACACGCTTTGGACATGGTCTAGATAGCTGCATTTCCACCTGGACTGACACAAAATGAACCCAAAGCCTGGGCTGCGCGGGCAACAGAGCTTCTTCACAGGAGCATTTGGGCAGGTGCTCTGGGATCAATACTGGCTGCCCTCGCCTCCATAGGCAGTGTAAATAGAGCTGCTGGATAGCTCCGAGACCTGAATAAATGAAATTAAAAAAATCTTTTCCTATGCTGAGAAAATACAAACATGCAAACCCAAAGATATTTGAAGTAATTTGCTTTTTGTTTTTTCAAGGTGGTCAAGTCAAGATGATCGAAGTGACTAAGTTAAGGTGATTTTGACTTGCGGAGCTGGAGCTGTTCAGTGAGCTGGCTGAGAAAGCCTTTCCTCGAGCTGTACAACTGATGTCCAGCCTGTAAGTATGGAAACAGAGAGTGTGAATCCTCCCTGCGGAGTGCTCGGCCTCACAGTCTGCACACACTTTTATCCTGAAATCACTTCTCTTTTGGAGGGAAGGGCATGTCAGGAACTGTGTCAGATTCGCAAGTGTTCCTGGCCATTCATTTTCCTGCAGCTGCTTAGCTTACAAGACAGGTAGGTGCTTTACACATGCATTTCATCGCATAGTATTTTTCCTTTTGGCAGAATGCCTAGACCTGGGAATTACATGCCTTTTATGCACACTGCTGTAAATCTCAATAAGTGAAATTAGAATGTCTCTCTTGCCCTGTCGGCATGGTTGTCATGGTTAGTGTAGCAATCTAGACCAGCCCAACCTTGGAAAATGTTCTTTCCCGCCCCCCCTCCCTCTTCTCCCCACAGTTATGTAAACTACATAATCCAGAATAAGAGAGGTTATAAGAAAGCACTGGATAAGAAAAGTAACTATTAATAACAGATTACATAAAGTGGTGGTTGATGGGAGATTAGCTAAGCAATTCGATTACCTTCAGACTCTCTTACCTTATTGACTTAGTGTTTAATTTGCAAAAGGGATTGAACAAATGGGTTAAAATAATAATAACAATACTGAAGTGCAAGCAATCTAAGTGGCCACAGGATGTCCCCACTGTTCCATGGTAATGCACCTGTTAGGCCACTTACCTTGTAGTACAAAGCTCAGCACTTCCGTAGTTGTGGTGCTTCAGCTGTCCCAAGCTTAAGGTTTACCTTTATGTTCCTGATGTTTTTAACTGAGAGTGACTGGTAACATCGCCTCTGGTAGAGGGAGGAGACAAAAAAGGGGAATACTTTGGTTGGCTAGTTTGTTTTATTTCTGAATTTTCTTTTACATTTTCCAAAGATTGGGAATGGACAAGACTTTATATTTTGAGGCAACAGTTACTTGTTCTGCATGAATATTTTTTGGTCTCAAGGATGTGCACAGGAAAGAGTAGAGAGCATAAGGGAGAAGAGCAAAAGAGTACAGAAGGCCTAGCCAGGGTGGGACTGCATGCAGGAGGATCCTGAGAGGCCAGGAGCAGCCACTCTGTCATGCATGGGGCTTGGCACCATCTCCTTAGGAATGGCCCATGGGGCTCAGTTTGCCTTAGCAATCCTTTAGAGCCAGTAACATACCCAGTGCTCAGCACCTCTGAAAATCGCAGCTGGTATTCTGAAGTCAGCTAATGTCTGAGAGGAGGAAAAAATGACATTTTGCATAGCCTGTTGTGCCTGTAAATCCTCGCAGGGAGGCTTGGTGCACTTGGTGCACACAGACATGATTTACATGTGTATGGCCATTCCAGCTTGTGAGAAAACGCAAAGAGGAAGCTCTTCTGCCCCAAGTGACTCCTTGATCTGACTCTCCCTTCTGCAGAACTGGGGCACTGAGTTATATTTTTGTATGCTGGCACATTAACCTTTTCGTACTGAACTGAAATCTCCTCTCTGTAGGAGCACAGTACCTGCAGTATTCTGCAGTCTTGTTTATCTGGCAGCTTCCATGGGTAGATTTTTAATAGCTCCGTAGACCAGACTTGTCTAAGTAACTACAATAATTACGCTTCAAACAACAGACGACTGGCATTTCACCTAGAGCTGTTTTCTTGGGAGTGGATGAATGTGAATTTATTATCTTAATAGGCAGTACTCTAGAAATAAGCTCACTGTGCAGCACTGAGTGAACCAGTAAATTGTATCTCTTCTTGTCCTGGAGGACAGACTGCCCAAATCCATATGATATACATGGTTTGTATGGTTTATTAGCAGGGCTTGGAGGGAAATGGGTATTTCCTCTTTTCCAACAAGTTATGTCTGCTGGGTATTTTGTGTGTGAACATGCATTCCCTTTTGTGCCAGGCTTTCCCGACAAGCATAAAAGGATTTTTATAAGCAGGGCATATGCTGTCATCCACTTGGGTATAGGCAGGTTTCCCACTGGATCAGTTTCCTGCCATCGTTCCTCAGTGGGCTGGCCCACCAACATCCGAAGCAGCTTTGCACGGAATATCCAGCTCTGGTGGACCTGTAGCAGGATGGGCAAAATTCAAAGCAATGGGTTTCCTGTGGATGTAGACAGCAAATCTTGCCTCAGAGCTAGTTTCTCAACACTTACATTATCTGAAATGAAGTAATTTAATGGCGAAAGCTGCTGGCAAAGTAGAGAAGCCTTTCACGGTGCTTCTGGAATGGGAAGGCTGAAGCTCTTGTACTGTGTACACAGACTCACTGGGAAAGTGACACTTGACTGCACTGTGGAGTTCAGCGTGGCCAGGTTTTGTAAGGAACCTCAGTGCTTTTATTCAAGCATTTTGTTGCATGCATTAGTACTGCATTGCTAAGTGCACTAAGTGCATCAAAGGAAAAGGCAGCTTGCAAGCAGGGGATTTTTGTACTCTAATTGAAGAACTGTCAGCAGTTGCTCTTCAGCAACATGAGGCAGCACATATTTGAGGAATAACTGCTCTTCTGGCATAAAGTGTGCAGTGGATGCCTTGCATGCATCTGTCTTCAAGATGAAAATGCCCTCTCGATGGTGTGTGGCTTGTGTGGCCCAGCTAAGTGTCTCAGAGCTCTGCAGAGACCTAATAATAACCTTGTGTTGTAATTAGCAATTCTTTAAAGAAATAGTTAGATTCAGCAAGTGTATTACCATTGCTGATTTCCTTAATGAACAGACAACAGAAGGTAAGTAAATAAGCTGTTGTGTCAGCTTCTGCTCTGTTTGTCTGATGTGCTGCCCAGCACTTATTTAAGCATATTATACAGGGGGCAAACAAATTGGACCTTCCTGTTCCAGGTGACATGGCTGCCAACAAGCTGCTTTCTTGTTGTCTGTCAGCCATTTCCTCACTGTTTTTGACAGCAAACTCACCTGACAGATCCCACGTGTTGTCCTTAATGCAAGCCCAGTGATGTTAGCTATTAATCAGGAATCAGTGATGAGTCATCTCTTAAAACACTGTTAATCTGAAATTCACTCTGCTGTATCCGTTCTTTGTTATACTGTTAGTTTTTTTTTTTTTTTTTTTTTTTTTTTTACTGGAGTGATAGGACACACATTTATTGAGGCTTCATTTAAACCAGGTTTAGAACTTTTTTCAACACTGTTTTGGCAAAGTTTCTTGTTCACTAGCTTTCATGAATAATCACACTTCTGCCTGCACCCTAGTTGACTGCAGGCACAAGATGCTTCTGAAGCAAGCTATCTCTTGCTCTGTTTGCACATGGTCACCTTTGGACCTAACAGCTTGTGCGGGAGATGTTTTTGGTGTTAAGTGAATTGGCAAAGGGAAGGAATGGGAGGTCTTCAGAGGCAGAGTTGTAACTTTTCATGCTTGGAAAACCTCATACTTTCCTTGCACATCAGTTGTTGTTAAAGAAGCACTTAAATATAGCATTTCATTTTAAATAGAGATATATAATGTGTTTCTTAATTGCTCAATAATATATAATAATACTTGGTTCATCTACTTACACAGATGTGAGGTTTGCATTAACAGTTTCAACACACATTTTGAGATACTGGGCCTTTTTCCATGGTGCTGGAGGTGGAAAAGAAAGCTGCATACAAATGAAAGTAGGGAGAAAATCTCTTTTACAGTAAGTCTGGTTATACTCTTGCATCCACACTCCCCCTCACTTTACAGTATTGAAAATAGATATTTGAAACTGGAGTCAGTGTAAACCACAACAATCTTCTTGAAAAGTCTGAAAAGAATAAAACTTTTCCCAAAGTACAGAGAGTGAAGCAATTTTCCTGAGTAGTTTCAAACTGTTACTGGGTAACATCTGGAAGGCCTGGGTGCTCCCAGAAGGAACCCAGTGAGCTGTATGTGACTGCAACTCCTTTGGGGGGTGCCTGCAGTTTGTGTTTGGTCTTAGTCTGTTCGTGTATTTGTGAGTCTTCACTGAAGAGAAACATCCCTGTCTGGGACTGAAACTTAAAAAAAAAAAAAAAAAGTTGTTAGTAAATGCCTGGCGTGCTCTTGTTTTTCTCTCTGCCGCATGGCAGCTCCGTTTGTCTGGCACAAGCACCACCGATGTGACAGGCTGATTAGTGGGTAGGTACTTTCTCACTGTGTCCACTTGGCTGCACTGTAGATTTATAAATGTTACCTTAAAAAAAAAAAAAAAAAAGTCTTCCTCTCCTGGCTCTTGTTTCTTAGATTGGTACTTAAGCCAAGTTTGAAAACATTTTTCTTTCTCTCTCTCTCTCTTTTTGTTTTCATTCGTGAGAACGAGACTATGGAAAATCATCCTGACCATAGCCTAAACGCCTGCAGGTTACACGCTTGGGCCGATTTGCACATCTGCTCTTAGACGCCTGTTGAACATAGGAATGCAGCAGCTGAACACTTTTGTTGTGCCCGTGTTCACGTGGCTGTGCGGCTGAAGGCCTCGTCAGGGCCAGGCCAGCCCTGGCACGGGGCTGAGGGGGCGTGAGCTGCGTTGTGACCGGGCCTGGCCGATCCCTGGGGCCTGGCCCCTCCAGCGGTGTCGGTGTTGGGTGAGACGTGGCTAGTCTCCCTGGAGCTCGTGGTAATGCTGCCCTCTCCAACATGTGGGACACTCGTACCCACAGCAATGGTGTCTAGGCTGATTCTTAAGGATGGCTTCCCAGGCGGAGATCTCAGAGCGCCCTGATCTGAAAATGATCTTGATTTGATAGGTGCTATCAGTTCCGGGTTGGTATCTCTAGCCTTGATTATGATGAATCGTGAGCTAGATTTTAGTGGAATTCCTTCTCAGTCTGCCACAGCATATGAGTCAATTTGTATGTTACACCATTCAAATATTAACTATTATTATTACATATTGCTGTCTATTAGCTTTAAAGATCAAGCATGGGGAACAGCATTTAGTAATGCATGATGTTAACAAACAGCATTACTTGGCAGTCTGACCACCCAGCTTATAAAAAAAAAAAAAAAAGGCTTTGGCTTTCGTATCAGTGAGATCTTTGTATTGCTGCCAGCATGCTTTCCACAACACTGCCTCATGGTTGTGTAAAACTTCGGCGAGGGGAAGACTTACAGAAATAACAGGCTCCACCATTGTGCAACAAGATTATACGCTGCTTATCATAGATGAAGTGCTAAGTGCTGGCTGAGTCATCAAAGAGATTGAGATGGATGTGTGTGAGTGGACGGCTGCGTGTTTAACTTCTTCCTTGTATTCCTTGCTGTAACATTGGTTTAGCT
This sequence comes from Tinamus guttatus, assembly GCF_000705375.1. The sequence continues at coordinate 419,324 of NW_010586515.1, forward strand.
GTTGAGCCTTGGTACTTTCACCAATACTTGCTGTGTTTAGCTCCTGCCAATTCTGAGTAAGCCCCGCTCGCAACCACGACCAGAGGTTTGTAAGTCTGTTCTTCCTTAGCTATCTGGGCCACATCTGCCAAATTCCTTGGAGAAGCCGTAGGTTTCTTACCTGCTGATTCCAGCTGTCTCGATCATGTAGATTTCCTAGCTCTGTACCTAACAAATGTGCTTGATCGTGATTTGAGAGTGACAGTTTAAAAAATATTTTAATCCCAAAATGTTCCTTTTGCAACATTAAATGACTTCTTCTCTATTGGCCAGATGCATAAAGTGCAGTTTTGTTTTGTTCCCCCACACCTTTTCCTTTGAATATCAATGACATTTACTTCAAATGTATCTTGGCTATCACAGCAGAAACTAAGGCTTTACAGCATGTGTCCCTATTTCTTGGCAAAGCAGTTGCTTGACTGAAAGCCACCATAAAAATAAGTAATGACTTCAGCCTCAGTAAAAACTTAAACAGTGCTTTGTCAAAGACACTTCTTATGCCTGGAAAAACAGCATTGGGAGTGTGTTTTGCAGAAATGATCTGGAGTATTCAGGCATCTTGCAGGTGAAGCAGTTCAGTGCTACCCTGAGAACAACCAGAAGCTCTAGGCAGCCCTATCTCAGTCCCACAGTTCTCATTATCAGTGCACATTAACACCTTTTATACTGGGCAGGGACCATTAACACCTTTATATTGCAGAGTAGCTATGCAGTGGAAAACTATAAGTTGGCATTTCCTTTGCAGTTTAAAAATAGACATCAATAACATGTATATATGGTTGTGTGCTGTAGGAGCTCATAACAAATGTGGCATGACAAACTCCGTGTTTTTTTTTTTTTTTTTTTTTCCCCCCCAGTTCGGCCCCGCCAGCCGTTTGTTGCTGATAGGCAGCCTCGAGCTGGCAAACAGTGCTCAGCAGCTGATAAGCTCAGCGGATACTGAGGTGCTGGTAGCATCAGACACTGCTACTGTTGTCTGAAATGCCACAGTTTCACAAAGCTTTTCAAAAACCTACTGCACACCTCACACTAGGTCACTGTGTAACTGCAAAAGAGCAGGGAGTGGGAAGTAATAAAAATCTAGGGTCTTTATTTATTTATTTATTTTTCTCTCCAGTTTAAGGCAATAGGGGGATTCTGGAGATCTCCTGCAAAAATGTATTGGGAGAGTTGAGAAGAAACAAAGACACAGTGGCGATCTCAAAACAGCAGTGATCACGCTAAGCGCTCTCCTCCGGGCAGTGGGTTTGCTGACTTTTAGACCTCTTCCTATTAGGTCATCAGTGCCTGGCTCCAACCTTTGCTCTTTCTGCAGTTCTGGAAACTCGCTTCGTTTTTTTTCCAACACAAGGCCAAAGTTGTGCACTGAAAATGGAGCCATTGTACTAACCCTCCCACATATGGTTGCAGCACAGAAGCCTCAGAGGAGTCGCTGATATTGCAAGAATGCAGCAGTCTGGGTTGTCCAATGTGCATTCATCAGAACGGCCTTTATGGAGTGAATAAGGCTGCTTGTTGTTGTTTATTTAAACAGAGCTTTTTTCTGCAGGACATACATCTCAAGACAAGACTTGGGATGGACAATCTAAGATCTCCCGCAAAGTATGAGAGAGATGAGGGCTGTTGTCAAGTTGTAGCTGATGGAGAACAGGGCTCGTGGGAACAGCAACACAAGACGATGACACTCAGGACCAGCAGAGCTGACTTGCTTTCCAAGTGCCTTGAAATGTGGGCAACTTGTAGTAACCTTCAATTATATATAGTAGGGTTGATGTACTCTGCATAAGGGATTAATGGGAGATTTAAATAACTCTGAAATTGCTCCTGTCTCAGAAGTGTGTCGTCTGGGTCAGGCCATGACATGCTGGATGTGTTCCCTAAGAGAGTTCCCCTGTTTCATTTTTAGAGAACATTTTCTCTTTAGGTGAGCTATGTAGTAGCATCCCGTGTTTCTTGCAATTGCCATGCATGAGTAATTGCTAATATTTATGGGTCCAGATTCTTAGATATTTGGGAGGACAGGGTACAGAATGGCAATAGCATGGTTTACCCAGTGTCCTGGGCCTGGATGAGAGCACCAGCCTCTTTCCCCTGGCTTGGGAAGAATAAAACTTGGTAGTACTTCTGTCTTCTGGTTACCCAAGATTGCTACAGATATGTCCTTACTACTTCCAAGCAAATGCCTGGTTTTCCTTAGCTTTGCTTTTGTTGCACCCCACCGCTGAAGGATCCAGACTATGCGTCTAGCAAGGCAACAGTTCCCAGGACAGCTCTTAAACTACTGAGGGTCATTTCTGTCTTGTTTGTCATGGCAGCAGGTGCCCATGCACCCTGCTTTGGAAAGAGTCACTGCCCATGCTCTCCCTCCTCTCCTCAAGGTTTAATGTAGATGGGACCCCAAGTATGCCCAGGATGTTCCAGGTATGAGCGTCAGGGCAGCGCGCCGTGGCCATGCCCTGGTCATGGTGCAGGAGCACAGCAATCAGGGATGAGCGCCAGGGCAGCGCGCCGTGGCCATGCCCTGGTCATGGTGCAGGAGCACAGCAATCAGGTATGAGCGCCAGGGCAGCGCGCCGTGGCCATGCCCTGGTCATGGTGCAGGAGCACAGCAATCAGGGACGAGCGCCAGGGCAGCGCGCCGTGGCCGTGCCCTGGGCACTGCGCTGCCGGGCTGCGGGATCGCGCTGCGTGGGCTCTGGTGCGGCTTCGCTCACGCTCCCTCTTGCCTCTTGGGCTCCAAGGCCGGCAGGCGCGGTCTTGTCCTGCATACCAGAGCCGGGAGGCTCCTGGGCTCCTGGGGAGCGTCCCAGGATACCTGAGCTGTGAAGCAGAACTGTAACTGCATGGCCACATACTGACATCTTTTGAAGGGCTCATTATAGAGGCTGAAAGGGTTTTGTCCAGACATCACCTTCAGCCAGGTCAGTTCAGTAATTGTACTTTTTTTTTTTTTCAATTTTTTAATGATAAAAGCTGAAGGAGAACATTCTGCCTGATCACTACCTGATACAGCCCAGTTAACAACTTACTAAACAAACAAAACTGACAACATATGTAAAAAACTAATTGGAAGGAATCTCATAGTTGGTCTAGGGTTAATAGCCACAGGAAAGCTGAAGAGTCAGGCTGCAATCAGGGCACACTGGCTGAAATTCTGCCATTTAACAAGATAGCAGAAAAACATACTTGTTTTCTTTGAGATCAGTGCCAAAGATTTCTCTGCACGGAAATGATGTTCCTTTTCTTGGTATCTTCCTACATGGTCAGTAGGCAGTGAATATTTAGCAGCAGGAAATAGCTGAAAATCTCTCTGGGATGTTGCAGCCGGGCAGCCTGTGACAGTCCTGATTGATAGAGAGAACCTCTGGCAGAGCCGAGTAGCGAGGCGTTCAGCTGCATCGCTGGCGGCTCCCCTTTGACTCAGAGAGTGCTGCTGGTCACAGATGCTTAGTTTTACATTCTGCATCTTGCCATGTCCTGTCTGAAACTTTTTTTTTTTTCACAGTAGCTGTTATTTAGGCACTGCCACATAAGTGGAGTTTGCGGTTCACGTTAAGAGGTTGCGGTTCCCTGCAAGAGACCCATCATTCGGGTGAACGGGGCTTGTGCAGCCGCAGTGCCCGGTGCAGCTCAGCGTATTAGATACACTGCAGACTGAGCTGCAAAATGTGCCTCTGCAGGAAGGGGCACGTCCCTTGCCCCTAAAGCTCAGCAACTTGTGCTCCCACACGGCTGGCTGTGTGTGGGGGAGCTGGAGGCTCACAGGCGCAGGAGAGAGGGTTTCTCTTCCTTTTTATTCCTCCCTGGACCATGGCACAAGGCACTTCCCCATTTTCTGCTGCTGGCGGGATCCCGCAGAGGTCATGGTGCCGCTGAGCTTCCCTGTGTGAAGGGCAAGCCTGACTTAGCAGCCCTGAATTTGTCTCCAGCGCTTGACCCAGGAATGAAGCAACACGTAGCATCCCTGCCCTGGCCACGTGGGCAAAGGCAGGCCCGCACCAGCCTCGGCCTGGTTGCTCCTGCTGGGAGGGGTTGGGGGTGATGAATAACATCCCCTGCAGCACTGCTGCTCATGCCGTCACCGGGAGGGACAGCCGCGATTAGCGCATCTGCCCCTCCAGCCTGCTACAGCCCAGGTGCCCTTAAGCGAGATGTTTTTGCGTGTGGTTGGCACACACGGCATTGCCTTGCACAAGCCTTAAGGTGTGCCCAAAAAGCAGGGCGAAGCAACCATATGGCCTGCGGCAAGCGGCTTTTGGTGTGAGAAAGTGTTGCAAAATTTTCAAGGAGGAGGAGGAGGCAGGGAAAGGTGGATGTGGCCTCTTTTCCCAACTGCTTTTCCTTGTGACTTGGGAAGACAAATTGCTGTGAGGGTTTCAGCTGCAAGGGTTTCCTTGAAGGTCTGAATCCCGGGTAAATTCCTCTCTGTGTGCCCTTTGCACCAGTGGTCTGGACGGACAGAGCTGAGCGTGGCTCCTTCTCTCAATAAGGAAAATGCACGCTCTCCCTAAAGAAGGAAGACTTTTTAACATGAAGAAACAAGGCAGAGTATCAGTGGCTTGTGCTCACGACTGTTACCAGATCTGAGGGTGACGTGCGGAGCAAATGAAACAATAGAGCTGGCCATGTTGGCCATCTCAACAGTCAGAGAGAGGCTGCCACCTTTTTGCTCCAGCAGCCTAGGAATTGGCAAGGAGGGGAAATGTCCCATCCCAAAGCTATTCACTAAAAGGAGAAGAAAGGCGCTAAATCAGCATTTAGTATTTCCAGCTGCC
>NW_010586516.1:0-13764 GCF_000705375.1 Tinamus guttatus
AAGCATTCTATGATTCTATGATCCTCGGGTCTTACTAACTTTCTTGGTAAAGAATTATCTTGGCTTGAGCCAGGAAAAGTGGGAACTTGCTTAGAACTTGGGAACATTTTTATTACTTTTTATTTCAAAAAAGTAAAAAAATAAAGACATTGGCATTCTACAATAAACACAATTAAAAAAATAAGAACCTCACATCATATTTCCCCAACTCATTATCAGGGGTTCACAGAGGTACTCATATGCCATTAATAAATGACAGGTTTTAATTATATTTATTTGCGCGTGAATCTGGAGATATGTTTATTTTTTTGTTGTTGTTTTTAAAAAAGCTGATTAGAAATTGTATTTTGGTCTCCTAAAACCAAACATGGTTAGTTCTTTGACCAGCTAATATATCTAGACCAAAATCTAAACAGAATGTCATCATATTCAAAAATAAAATAAATAAATATTGGGATTATATTCATTACTAAACATTTGTCTTCTGTGTAGAATCAATGCAGTAAAAACATTAGTGCCATAAGTACAGAAAAAAGCATTATATTACCACCATGTTACGCAAAAGTTCCAGAAGAACTTGTGCCAGTATTTTTACCTTGCCATCTTGATGTATGCACTCATTGAGGTAAGCCAAAATCTTTTCTATCACACCCAACTTTTTCACTGCATTATGCATTTTGGTATCTGCAAGAAAAAGTGTATCTATATTAGGAGCCCCTGGTGCCATATATAGCTTCTTAGTGTTCAGTAACAAATTTGTGCTCTTGAAAGCAGCAGTTTCCCAAACTGCTAACAAACAAAGGAGGTACAGCTAAGGCACAAGCAAGGTAAGTCCCCACTAGAGCGTTATCAGCAAAACTTTAGCACTTCTTTCAGAGGGATTGGCTACAAAGCATAAGTGTTATAGAAGTCTTCCTACAAAGCTGAACTGTGCAATTTAGGACAATAAATGAGAGAGAGGTGTCTGCCTAAAAGTGAAAAAGACCTAAAACATCCAAATGACGGAGCAGCCATTACAGGACATATTTTAGCCAGTAATTTCTTAACCAAATAATAATGGAATCATTATGGTTGGAAAAGACCTTCAAGACCATATAATAACAACAACAACAACAACAACAACATCTCCATTTCCTTTGCAATCATCTCATTATGCACAATTACAAATGCCTCTTAAACACAATTATTAAGAAACCTAAATATCTTCCCAAAAATGTCATTATGTTCTTCACCTACATCACCCTCAGTATAACTCAAATACTGGCCACACAGGATTTCACTTTTAATATTTGAAGTTTTCAATAATTTAACATGCAACAATTTTAAATTGGTCATGAATCTGTTAATGAAAAATAACAATAACTATTTTTTTTCCACTGAAACCATCTTTCAGAACATCTGGTTCAAGAATACTTAGCAACACAAAAAGCCATAAGCTGTTTGGGTTTGTGATTCTTCATATTAAATTTGTTATGATAAAGCAGCAACATTTTTCTTTTATAATTTCATTCTATGCTAGATTTCATGTTTTTGTTTTTAATCTTCTGAAAACTGATAGTCATAGCAAAATGTATTTTACAGGATATAGGAAGCATTTCTTCATTTTTATGTTATTTCTGATAACAAAAATTCTTAGTTCAATATTGTCTAAGATCTCTTCTTCTCAGGGTGGAAACAAAAAAAAATATTCTAACATTGTGGCTTGTCTGCCTTGAATAAAACACATATTTGAACCAGAGTTTGAGTGGGTAGAGTATTGACATCCAGGTCTAAAACTTCAGAGTAGTGGTTCTGTACAGAGTCAAATAATGCTCTATTCAAGATTACCTACTTGCATCTAAGTAGTCAAATATTCTTTACCAGAACTTATCAGTTTTTCCTTTGTGAGCAACAAAATCATAAAAAGCTGTGATGCATATTTATGATGAGTCACTTAAATCATAATGAGTATAAGATGGAACATCTTTCCAGCAACTACTATCTTACTATATGTAAGAATATATTGTTAAATTAATATTAAATTTAAAATTACATATTATATTTCATAATTTAATAGAATGCAAGCTCCCTGTGGAGCCTGCATCTTCATGCTACTGGAAGAGTAGAATCTCAGAAGTTTATCTTGAGTTTACCAAACTCTTAATCATGAAATCAGCATTTAAATTTACTTTAAATGTGTATCTAGACTAACTCAACTTAGAAGAAGAAATTCTGGAAGCTAAAAGGAACTTGTCACTAAGTGACAAACCCGTTTCACTAGTTTGCACAATCTGAGAATGACTTTATTACCTGAAACACAATACCACTGAAAATATTTATGTTTCTTAATGACCTTCGCCTGCCTTCCTGCACATAGAAGTAGCTGAATGTGAAGAATTATTAATTCAAACATCACAAAATGAGAAATCAAATGGAGAGAGAAAAACAAACAAACAAACAAACCACTATTACAGAACTTACAGAAATAAGTTGCTGTTTTCTACACTATTACTTATTCTTGAGTACATTAACAAATAACTAAGTTCTGATTTAGATTGTATTTTATCACAACAGTACAATATTGTTGCACTCTGGTCAAATGATACAGCTAAGGTCTATGTAAAATAAAAGCACCCTTAATAGAAACATAAACAAAACAGCCAAACAGTAGTAGTCACTGAAAATCAGCAGATGAATAAAAATTTTCTAAAGAACTTTACCTTGCAAAATTATAGCTAGTTGTTCAGCTGCTGACTTTCGTAGAATTAAGTCAACAGCATCAGAGGTCAAGATGCTATAAAGTTTTTCAACAGTTTCTGCCTAAAAGTAAAAGCATATTTAGATTTACATACAGTATGCTACTGTGAAACAAGGTAACTAGCTAAACTTCATGACAGAAAGTAAAAAATAAAAAGATTTATATTCTCTATTAGAATCTGATTGGATTCCACATGTTCGTGATAAAAAAAAAAAAGGATTAAGTTATAATCTTCTTTTAAGAAATCTCTAATAATTCCTGGGGCACATAAGAGAATAGTTTTTAGCACACAACAGCAGACTTCTAATCAGTAGATTAGGAAGGATTACAGAAACCTCAGAATTACACAGAAATGCTGCAATACACTTCTAATTTAGTGAACAGGAGTGCTTTTTCAGGAGCAGCAGGGTTAGAAAAATTAAAATAATTGTGAATTCACATACAGATTTAAGATCCTAACTTGGGGGAGATAGTCCTTTAAACCTGCAAGTTTTGAGTGTAATGGAGAAAGAAGCAGCGGTGGTAAGAAAATACCTTAGCTGATTGAATAAAAAGATAGCTTTACTCATTGGTAATATACTTGTGATTTGTTTTCATTTTGCAGACGCTGCAATACTAAGAAAACACAGACAGAAGTTTTACATCTATATTAGAATATTTCATATTAAACTATCTTTGTGGCTGTTTCAGTAACAAGGGACTCTGGGTTGAAAAATAAAATCCCTGCCTGAGAAAAATCAGACTCTTTCTATGCACAGTTAAAATGTAAATATGGCAGGCTTGTAGGATTTGCAGTTAAGCAATTTCTTAAGCTTAACTTATCTCCAGAGAGGAAAAGAAAAAAAAAAAAGCAGAATGAATTGTTTTCTTACTCATTGCTGCATCTTGTAGTGTGAAAACTATTGTTAAACATTCACACAGAGAGAATATATCTATGCATGTATCTTTATCTATCTATCTGTACATATAATCCTTTTTGTGATATGAGATGATTCATATGAAACAATTCAATCTCCTGAGAATGATAACTTAAGCTACCAGACAGGTGGAAAAGAGTTGAGGAATGACAGAATATTTAGACAGACTTTATTCACCTTAAATACCGACTCTGTTTTATCATCCAATTTCAGCTCAATAGCTCTTTCTACAATAAACAAGTTTGAAATGATGGATAACACACTACCATGCAGATGTGGGCGTTTCAGGTTGGCTCCTTCTTCATTCAAAAGATGGAATGATAAATGTTTAAGTGCTACAGAACGAACCCTAAAGGAGTAAATGATTAAAAGAAATATATAAAGTCCTCATACTGGAAAACTTTAGCTTTACAGTTAAACATTATATAGGTCATAAAATTTCTATTTGGAAAATACTCAAATCAATATTGGTTAATCTGCTTTTTAAGTCCCCTTGTACTACAGGATGTTACTCACAACTGTTTTTTTGAGAAAAGAAGACGGAGAGCTGCCCGCAGTCTAGTAGCTCTAGGGAGAACACCCTCTCCTTGATCAGAGCTTGTCTCACTCAAAGTGAGGATACAATTACCTAATGTATCTTTTGTATCAGCATAACCCTAAAAAAAAAAAAAAACTAAATTAAAAAGCTTAATAATGAGTAAACTAGAGGATACAATTCTGTTTTATTTTTGGGAACGTGATTAAGGGGGAATGGAGAAGCATCAAAAATGCAACAACTTTAACAAAACCAGATATTCCTCCATGAAAATATTTTTTAAAAACTACCTTATTTTAAAAAGAAAAAAATATGATCGAGGAATATTTTAACTGGTGAGCTTTGCCGAGTTTTCCACATATTCCTTCAAAATTTCAAATTCTAATATTATCAGGCTAAAGTTGTTTACCAAACCGAAAGGAGTAACTTTTACTGGCATTAGGACCCATACAAAACATTTCTCCATCTGACAGCTTAATATCTGTTCATCTACTTTCCAGTGCTGCTGTTTACATATCTCATACATCAAATAGCATATTCATACCGAACAGCAGAGATACCTGTAAAATAGGAATGACGGGATAGAGGGCCTCAATAAACTTGTTCCAAGTCAACACCGTCATTACAAGTCGTCCCTGCAATAGGTACATCAGAATGGACTTGGCAGCAGAGTTCACCTGCTCGGTAACAAAAAAAAATAATAATAATAATAAAGATGTGACAGCCTAAGTGTCTAGGTTAGTTTGTCAATACTGAAGTATAAGGTTGTCTTCAAATTTTATACAAACACAGCTCAAAGGGAAAGAATCTATGAACGAAATGTACTCTCACTGAAGAACGTTAATATTTACTGTGACTGACAATTTAAAAGTTGTAGAAAAGCCTGTCAGAGAAGATACTTTTCCTTTTAACAGGACAGACAAATTCTTGGAATTTAAAGCCTCTAAGCTCAAGATACTAATAAAAAAGTGAAATGCCAGAGTTTCATTGCAAGGTTACACATCTATAAAATACATGGTTAATTTATCTTCACAGCCTTGGAGAGATGACTTCAGAGAGTGTAATTCCTTTCCAGGTTATACACGCAGCAGTGAGTCTAAGCACATGATGTGCCAATGGTGAAATGTTACCTTTCAAGATGAAATTGTAATATACCATGAGTATTGGAGGGTTTTTTTAAAAAACATTATTTTTAATGTAAGAATATGCTTGAATTTCATTTAGCATATTTTTTTAAACGATAGTTCTTGATACCTTTTTATTCATCTCCAAACCCTAGGTTTTATTTTCCAGAAAGACCAATTAATTTTTCTAAATTAAAAAAATATATATTACAAGTTATACACCTATTAACTTCTCTGTCCTCCAGGAAAAACAAATTATTATATGTACTTTTTTCTTATATTTTTGGGTCATTTTATTCTCCAATTCCCAGATTTTATTTGCAATATTTCTGGAGCTACAAGAAGATAAAGTCTCAAAACCTGTTTTATAGCCATTACACTTGGAGTTGAACAGTCAAACTCAGGCAGCTATCAAAATTTTTCCAATTTTATGTGAACTTATTTGTAGCTCTATATTGAAAAAGGAAAAAATGGCACACAATATAGTATTCTCAATAGTCACTAATGTATGTTGAAAGCGTTCACACGCTAGGAGTTATTGTTGCTATAAAGGAAGCTTTCTTGTTTTTAAGAATTATTTCCCCTTGCGTTATGTGGAAAAAGTAAATAAAAGTCTGTCGTTAGCTGTTTGGAGAAAAAAAAAAAAAAAAAAGGCATTTTAGTGCATAACTCTCACTCCAGACAAGAATAGTCTTTCAAAATATCATCCTAGCTCATCTTTAACAGTTGGGATTTTTTTTTTTAAAAAAAGTGTTTAGGATTATACTCAATTTCTTTGCAATGTCACAAGCATGAAAGATCAAACTGATGTTTAATGATAATTTAACTAGCAGAGATACATCTAAACAGTAGAAAGAGTAAGCATGGGCACAACCTGAATTGTGTGCTACTTTGCCATATGCCCACTTTGGTAAGGCTGAGTATACTACAGGAAATTATAAAATTTAAACCTGCAGCTTATTTTGTTTTCATTTTGCACTTATTACATTGAATAAATAGCATCATGCTACTAAGAACTATTTTGATGCATGCACATCAGCTTACAAATACAGCATAAATACAGTACCTCAGTTTTATTTTCTTGAAGACCAAATGTAGAGATTTCATATAAAACTTTTGGATGAAGAAGAAAGTGTACTCCATGGCAGATTGAAGACACAGGTTTAGCAGCATTATGAATACCTAAACAGTCCTTCAGTGAAAATGAAAGATGGTTAATTTTAAAATTCAAGAATGTCTCCACTACCACAGTTGTTTTATAGGCTGCCAGAGGTTGTCACCCAGTGAAAAGCAACTAAGACTACAATTCTGAAAGCTAAACATTTCGATATTTAAACAAACGCCTTTGTACTTCATTAACTGAAAATTCCATTTGCTATACAGGCTAAGAAACAGAAAATCATTTTGTCTTAATTTTAGCAAATAGCAAATATAAATCAGAAAAAGTTTACATATCATTCATTATTACAACAAAATAACCAAAATCTAATATAAGGAGGTAAATATGCCATACACATCATTTGGTGGAAGTAGTTACCTTTTTTTTTTTTGTGGTAGACTAGTTCAGTTAGCTTTTCATATTAGTGAATTGTGCTTTAAATACAATGTGAAGTTTAGCAGGTGCCCATTATACAAATAAGAATGACAAGTAACACGATATCAAAAAACTATAAGTTTAACCAAGTCTGTAGCTATCCTGAAAAGCTTTGTTCAATCTATTCTAACAAGTATATGCTAGGCTCGATAATTTTCGAAAGGAAGAGGGAATATACTAAATTTAAAGCCAACATTGCAGAGAGGTTTCAAAGCATGTCTGTCTTCTGCTGGATTAAAAGTCTTTATTTCAAGGGCAACTTTGTTAATTTTAGGGGTCTCACTCACACACCAGGCCTTCATTATATTAAATGATACACACACACTCTCACACACACACACACACACACACACACACACACAAAAAAAAACGCCCTAACACAACAAATTAAGGTGAGGCATATTTAGTTTTCAAGAAGCAAAAATGCCTGTTTAACTGCTGGCCTTGAAACACAGCCTGTATACTTCACCACAAGCAGTAAGGATTCTACAAGCTAAATTAAATCTCACTGATACGCACATATACGAATTCTGATATGAGTTCTTTCAATGGAATTTCATAAATTAAATGATTGCAACTCAGTACGTAAACCAGCTGTTCAAGAAGGAATCTGCTCTCTTACATTCTTCAGTTTTGAAGAGCTAACTTCTGCCTAATGGTAGAGACGGTAATTCTTTTTTTCCACTGATTTAAGCAAATATTACTAACTACCTAAAGAGACTTCATGAATAAGACACTGTCATTACTGTTTAAGAGTACAGTCATACTTTCAGAAAGTTTACATTTTTTACCCCTTGAGCTTTCTTTAAAAAAATAACTCATGAATATAGTTAAAAAGAAAAATACAGACAAAAGTAAGTATAGATCCTGGAGATTTTAAAACTTTAAAATAATAACACAAAAGGATTGACTTGCTCTTAATCGTCTACATAAATATGAAGAAAGAGACATTTTTGTTTCAGATTTTCATACAGTTTAAACAAAACAGAATCCAGATAAAAATATATATTCTGAAATCATGTGTATATTACTGGTATTCTGTTTTGCTTTCCTTCAGTGAACAACCTTGTGGAAAGCAGCCAGATCAAAAAGATTGTGCACTCATGTTCAATTAAAAATATAAGGAAAGCGAAAAACTGCTAAGAAGAGAATAAAATCAGAGCAACTTTTCAGCAGACAAGCAAAACTGAATAGTTGAATAAAAAATAGTAACAATAACTTAAAAGGTGAGCAAAGCTCAGCACTGTGAAAATCTCAGTATATAGTATGTTAAACAGATTTTTCTCTAAGACAGTCTCAAACTAGTGACACCAGAATATATATCTTTATTTAGCATAAAATAAAAAGCGTTAGTTCTCACCTTAACCACTTCCAAGCAACAGCGATAGGCTTCAGTTTTTATGTTCTGCACAGGATGAGACAACAGATGCAGAAGCACCTTCTGACTCCTAGTCTGGAGCACTGGGTTGGTCTGGTCAGATTTCCAACTAAAAAGGAAATTCACACAATAAGGTTAACCATGATTTGTTTTATGTAAGGTATGAAATTATTTTAAAGTATCCAAAGATGTCTTAAAAATGTTAAATTTCATAATCCTTTGAAAATGTTTTTAAACTCTGATAGAAATTAGGAACCTGATAAACATACTTACTCATCTGAAAACACCACATTCTATAGAGCTCCAGTAGGCTCTGTAGATCATAGTATACACTTATAAAAATTCTATGCTTTCAGAATGCTTTCCTTGCAGAGGTAACAGTTAAAATTAAAAACAATATAAGTGAATTTCTTGTTTTTCAAAATAGTAATCACAGAATAATTCTAAAGCAGTAGAGAAACGGTAAAACACATTTCTACATTTCATATCTTTAAGACAACTGTTACAGCGCTGTTAAATGTAGTTCCACATTAAGAGTTTTTCAAAAAAAAATCACTACAGTATTAAGATTTTATATCTCTAATCAAGCGCTTAGTAGAGATTTTTTCCAGGTATCACAGAGTAACTTAAATTCTCTATCCTAGAGATAGAGAGTATTCAGAAAAGCAAATAACTCATTATTTAATAAATGAGCTGCCATATTGCAGTACACAGCATCTGAATGAAAATAAAGTCCTTTAGGATTTCTGAGTGTAAAATAATCCAGTTATACAAATTCGCCTGAAACAGGAGAATTCATAAAATACTGAATAGAAAGATAAGCCAAAGTTTTAATACATTTTCTCTGTAAACCACATGGTAACTTCATAAACATAAGCATACGGGGGTAAATCCTTGAAAATGAATAATTGGGTTTTTAAGTACCTGAGATTCAACTTAAAATCCAATCTTCAATAGGATGGTACAAAGCATACCAAGAGATGTTTCAATAGCTAATATTATACATGACTCAAATATAGAGCATTAAAAAAGTCCAAGACCCTACAACTTGAGAAAGTTTTTCTATAAAGGGTTTTTTTTAAAAATTACAGAAGTTTAATAGTAGTTTACTTACATATTGGAGCATATTTGGATGCATTCGTGAAGTAAGGGAAAGTGCTGATGGTAAGGGAGACTGCTTAAGGCCTGATCTGCCAATTCTATTAATTCAAAAAGATTCTTATCCCCCTGAAATACAAAATAAAGGGAAAGGACTATCAGTATTATTAACAACCTTAAAAAGTTCCTGTACCATTTTTCAGAATTATCATATAATACATCTTCTAACTACAGGTTAATTCAGCCCTTCTCAGAAAAATTATACAGTTAACTTGATTCACTAAGAGATTTAAAATAAATACATTTTAGTACCTGTTCTTGCCATTGCTGAATCCCAAAAAGCTTTTATTAAATGCAATGGGAGTAAAGAGTAGTTGATGTTTCTTGCATGAACACAGTAACAGTAGTCAAAACACTTTTTAAAATGCCCAAGAAGAGTTTTTCTTTGAAGTTTGTTCTTCAAAATTGAAATACATTAAATACATATATATATATTCATTTTTCAGGAGAAGATATAATGCAGAATTTAACTACTTTTAAGAATTCGCTGTTAACACTCAAGAATGAGATTTTGAAATTGAAGCACGTGTCATACTTCTCATTAATAAATGTCTTAAAGCCACCAAATTTAAATGACTTGTTGAACCTCACTGTAAAATATATTTTATGACTAAACTGTTATTTACACTAAGTTTAGAGCTTGCCAGAAAAAAGAATTTAAAAAGCTCAATTCATCTTTTTTAATACTTTACATTGCTGTAGTTGATTCATTTATTATCTTTCCTACAAACAGTAACAATGGATGAAGCATTGCGCACAAGCAGTACTTACATACGGATTACGTATGTAAGATAATGGAAAAGAATATTTTAAGACAACGATGGAATGCCTTTACTTATAAGACAAAGTATATTGGTTGTCTCCATAATGGATAAGCCCACAGATAATAGTCTCACACATTCTAGAAGAAATTTTACCTAAAGCTAAATTTACCAGGTAGTACGAAATTAAAATATTGAAAATTATTTAATTAGAATACTCTTTTTTCTATAAATATATTGCTCATTTCTTTCCTACTTCTTTGGCTGTAAGAAGTCATATGCACGCTTCCAATCTCCATTTTTTTTTTAAATTTGCATAACATTTTTACTAATGACATGAATTGTATTAAGTGAAAAAGAATATAGAATAACTGCATCTGCTTAGCACAGAATACCTATGGCTCTTCCCTCTAGACTAGTGTTTTCACCAGGGAAAGAGAAAAGTGGGAAAAAGAAATTTGCCTACAGAAAATATGTTGTTTAATAAAATTCCACACCTCCTTATGAGCTTCCATCATAAAGCTACAAGTGCATTCAATTGAATAAGCAGCTTCTGAGGCTTGTTTGTAAATACTGTAGTTTTCTGAACTCATCTGCTCCAAATATGCTACTGCGGACTCATGAACATTTGGATATTCCAAGGAGAAGGGCATGTCCAGAGACAGGAGAAATAAAGCAGCTAGTAAATTCTTCGGTAAAACTTTACTTGCCTTGAAAAAAAAAAAAAAAGGACTGTCAGAATAAAACAGAAAGAACAACTCTCAAATAAAGTAAAAACAACAGCATTTGCAGCCATTCAACAAACACAATCACTACTCTACACAATCACTGCTCTTTATAAATTAGAGAGAGACATATATCAAAGGAGTTTTTATATGAAGAAGTGAGAGACCAGTAAATACCAGTTTTGAGTCACACCTGCAGACAATAACAGAAGATGCATCAGATCCAGCCACAACATGAACTACTCAGACTGACTAGGTCAAATTACTATCAAACCACTAGATGGCAGAAAACACACAGATCACAATTATTTCAATACTTTAATCACTAAAAAGCTATCCCAAAATCCCACATAGTAATATAGCATACTAAGAATGGTGTTATGTTTGTACCAGGTTTTTTTTTTTTTTTTTTTTTTTTTTTTTTTTTTTTTACTACAAACGTTCATTCAACTAGAAATTGTGACCTCAAATCCAGTAATTCTTTTTCAATTCCTTTCATGCACAGAATTAAAAATTCTACACCAGGTATATAAGAGCACAGCGATCAAAAACATAAAATCTTATTGGATTAGTGTTTCTGTATTTATTTTCACGGACAAGAGATTACTTGCATTAATAATAAAATATTTCATGTTCATAAAAAAATCCATAACTAGGTGAATCGGAGTAACAGATTGAAAAAAAAAATCTGAGAGCTATCCCGTAACACAGTGATGAAAGCATAAAGATAGAGAGTTAGAGATAGAGAGTTTCTTGGGATTTTAAAATGCTTTAGAAGCTTTAAATGTCTTCCCACATCTTCTCTCCCACAAAAACTTCCAGATCAGATCACATCAGATCCCTGTCTAAACTGAATAGAAAAAACAACCCACAAAATACAACACAGGAGATTTAAAGAACATTAGAATCAAAAAGTAATTAAAGACAATCAAAGAATAGCTAAAGTCACTATAAAATACTAAAATTATTCACTATGTTCCATCAAATACATTGAGACAGTGATGACTATAAATAGTAAGTCAGTCTAAACAAAGTGCTTACTAGAAACAAGCAGGGGGCAGCACAGCTTTGCAAACCACACACACCTGATTAGAAAAACGCTACAGGAGGAAAAAGAACACTGAATTCTGAAAAGCTCACTAAAATAACAAGTATATTAAATAATGCTTGAAATCTGCACCAAACATCTGAATAATACACTGAAAACTGAAGATAGGGCAAAGTTGCCTTCTGTGGTCAAACCACAGCCAGTGTAAGTCAGGCGAACTTCACTATCCACAAAGTATTCTCCCAGCAATAATCATTGCAAAAGCTACCTCTTAAAATACAAAAACAACCCAAAACATAATCACTTCTAAAATTAGTGATGACCTCACCTTTTCTACAGGCAGAAGCATCTGCAGCAGCCTAACAGTGAAAAGGGAGATGCTGATAAATGCCATTCTATGATGCACCAGTATCATCTCGGGCTGCTCTGCACTAATATTGCTTTTGTGATAGGATATAGTTTCTCCAAGCAAATCAAACACAACAAGCAACTTGTCCTTCTGAAAATGGAATCAAAGATACAATCATTAGAAATAATTGCCACAATATTATTATAGTATCTTGAAATGCTTATACAGTTTCTGTACTATCTTTAACACAATTATACAAACTAATTCAAAAATGCAGAAATAATACATAATACATGGAGTTTCATTTATCATCTAAACAGAAGTTTGCATTACAGCTGTGGACTTGATTGCATTTTCACTTGTAGTTCTGAATACATTATTCTGTAATTACTCCTTAACTTGTTGCTCCCCCCTTCCCTTTTGTAATTTCCTCCTGTCTGTTTTTGAACTTTCAACATTTGATGTGGTGTATAAAAAAGTATTTTGAAGTTCACGTTTAAGATAGAAATCTTATGATCTAATTGGAATGTGCTAGTTAATCATGAAAAAGTAAGTTTACACATTCACATAAGTTTTGAAAACATCTGATGCTATTATTAGATTATTTCTAATAAAGGCGCATTTTTTTAAAAAAATAGATCATATAAAAATCTGCAATAGAATCTCTAGCATTTGGAGAGATCAAAAAAATCATCAGGAGAGAGCAACATGATTTTCTAGAATTTGGTCACCTGAAAAAAGCTAAGTGTGTATTTAAGGACACCTAACTCTGCCTTAGTTTTGACTGATCAAGCAGGCATATAAGAGATTTAGTTTAGTAATTCTGTAAATGCATTAAGATCTATAGCCTGACTCAACATGGCAGAAGTTGAAAAAAATGACAGGAAGCAACTGACTAAATTCAGTTAAGTCTTATAAAGTAATTATCATCAAAAATTATTTCACAGCAAGATGAACAGGTTGCAAGCTCATTTTAATAGCTCAAAAAAATAGATTTCTTCCTGCCCTACTAACAGAGCTGGCAGAGGCAAGTGGTGCCTCAGCTTCAAGACTCCAGGAATCTCAAATCAGCAGCTGAATCAAGCAGATTATTCTTCTGTAAAGGATGTCTGTCTCAAAGCAAATTATACAAAAATTCGAGAGGTTGAGGCTCTACAGATTCAAATTTTTTGATAGTGCAAAAATCAAACCATACTTAAATACACTTTGAAAAATAAGAAAGCAATAAAAATTTTACATAGGGATGATAATGAAAAAGCAAAATATATATATTTACAATTAAACATATTTTTGAAAGGAATTTCCAGTATATATATTTCTCTAAGATACTCTTTTTCACAGATTTTTTTAAAAGTAGATTTCAAACAAATAGCATCAGAGAATGAAACTATGCAAGAAATAATTTGAAGTTTCCTAGACAAGTGAGACTTTGCCTCTT
>NW_010586516.1:26422-60265 GCF_000705375.1 Tinamus guttatus
CGCCTCCTGCGGCCGCGTTCAACGGGGCGGTTTTTCCCCAGTATTTGCCAAACAGAAGGGATAAGTTTGGAAAACGGTGCTGCTGGAGGGTATTTTGCGTCGTCCTCGTGTAAAGAACTGCTGTCTTTCCTTTTTTCCTTTTTTTCCTCCAGGTTTTCTTGGCAGTAAGACTGATCCCCTCCCCCCGCAAGAGACTCCACATAGGGAGTCTGAATCAGTTATATGAGTAACTTAGAAGTTACACAACTTCAAACATCTACAGGAATATTTCTTTTTTCTGAGAGAGGAAGGAACACTTACAAGTGGATTTGCATTTCAATAACAATAAGTGAGGATTTGAGAAAACGTGGTGCATACCAAACTTCAGATGGATGCACACAGTTATTAATCCGCCTCCAACAGCTTGGCATTAATTACGCACTCCCTCAAAGTGCAAGCTCTTACCATCCGTATTGGGTGCAATACTGAGCTATGCTATTTCCCACAAAAATAATACTTCAATATGAAAATCTGTGTCTTCACAGCCTTATGCTTTGAAAAGCAGTAACTCAAAAGCCTTGCGATGGTCCCAAAGGCTAATTCAACATCATTTACTTACTGTCTGGCCCCATTTAGAAAAATAAGCACATCTGTGGGCATAGCAGTCCGTACCTAAAAATCAGTTGTCACTCTGATATTTTACCTGCAGCCTGAATATGAACTCTGCTCATAACTCTGGGAAGAAGACTGCAGTCATTCCTCCTTGTTTATTTGCATCTTCATCTTTTCCAAGAAGGAGTATTAGTTGCCTGAGTCCAGATGGTCAGGAAAGAGCTAATTTTCTTCAGTCTTTAGTGCCCTTATGACCTAGGTTTGGAAGCCAGAGAATGATTTATGTTTATAGTAATAACTGAGTACTTGCTAATGTTTCTTTGATGTGTCTGAAAGCACTGCAGATAGCTCTTGCTGACTCATATAAAGCCACTGGATAAATGGGATGAAGCAGGGGAACTATGAAGATTTTTTTTTCTTATGCTTGTAACCTAGACTTCAGAATTACATTGCCTTGTTCATACCTTAAGTCAGTTCCACAAAGCAAAGTATGCACAGAGGAAAGAAACATCCATAGGATGTTTCATAGGATGTCATATCGTAGGATGTCTGAACAAAAGACTGAGTTGTTTGGGTTTTTTGTTGTTGTTTTGTTTTTTTTTTGAAAGATGGTGCTTATTTCATAATTGGAAAAAATAAATTGATGACAGGATAGCAAATGTTGGATGTTGTTGCTTGTATAGGCAATGCGAAAGTTTTTGCATGTGTCTGCAGATGAATAAATCAAAACGGCTGTATAATCTTCATGGTTCATTTTTTTGATGTGAAATATTGCATAAGAAAAATAAAAACTCAAAACATAAAAAGCAAGGTATAGAATATGCACCTGATTTCTAAAATGACATACGTGACTCTCAGTTTATGCCTAATTGTAGTTCTACCCTGGTCTCTGTCCTTGTGCTATTATTTCACAGTGAACTCAAATAAATGCCCTCCATCTGCTGTATCCAGCCTCTACTAAATGCTTAATTGCAACTCAGAACAGCTCATCATTTTGCAAGACAGTATTCGATCTATGAAGTAATAAAGCAAAGGCACCATATTAAACTGATTGTAAATGTACTATGCTTGCTGCAATTAGCTTTTTTTTCACAAAAGGCTGGATCTGTCAATACTTTTCAAGTGCGATTACAAAGGAAGCATCGCTAACTGAGTAAAATTCCCTTTAGCTGTGGACTATATGCATATAAAATGAAAACTGAAGTGTTTCCATCACGCAGGGTTGGTCTCCCATAGTGCTGCTCACATTTCCCATAGTGGGCTTAGTATAAACTTTATGAGATGTCATACAAGCAGTTTACTATAATAATGGGTTGGATTTATATTTCTTCTTTGAGCAAGGAGGAATTGCTTAAGCAGCCATTTCATGACAGTGCCTAGGTAGGAACTTTTCTTCAGAAAAAAGACGTAGGTGAATATGGGATCTTCTCACCACTTTAAATATGGCCAATCCATAATTCTTACTGTCTTCAATTCCTGAATATACATGAAATATATGAGAAAGATGCACAATATTTTATGCTGGGATGGCTCAACCCTACTATGAAATTAAAGATAATCAACAGTAATCAAATGTCATATTTATTATTATAAACATAGGAGTAATATGTTAAAATATAGTATATCTCTTACGAAAAACTAAAAATCCCTTTTTCTGCATATTGAAAACAAAAAAAAATGGGGATGGATTTAGTAATTACTCTTAGGATTGTGATAAAATCTAAATAGGAGAAGATTGGTCCCTCATTACTGGAAGCACTGATTCCTTGCATGTATTCTCCTGCTTTGGACTCCCACTTCATTCCTCAGCTTTCTGGCCTACCTGCTGTTCCCGTTGACCTTCTGATCCCTACAGCCACTTCCGAAATCCATTCGATTTTTTTTTCTCTCCTCTGGCATTATTTAATACGAGTATCTGTTTTGCCATGTATATTCTTCTCAATCTGTACTCAAAATGTGTAGGAGTTTTGCCACTGGGGAAATTAGTCACTGAATCTCATTTACAACGTCCCTTGTTGCCTCCTTACTGTACTCTACATATGTTCTGCATTAAAGAACTGCCTACTCCTCTCTCATCTGATGCTTACTTTCTATAACTCCAATAACATTTTTTTCATTATCCTTTATATCAGCAGTGTTCTATCCCAAGAACTATTCCTACTTTTGTGCCAAAATCTGTCCTTGATAAAATCTCCTGAATCTAAAGGCCCGTGCGTCAGTCTATTGTCATTTTATCTGAAATGATACTTGAAGGTGCAGATCTTTTAATATTGGATGCTCTTTAACTTAAAATTTCTGTCCACCTACATATCTTAGAAAAAAAACGAAGCTTTTCTGAAGTCCTTTTTTTTTTCTCCTAGAGTTTTCAGCTTCGCCTCTTATTTAACAATGTAAAATATTTCTGGATATCATTTGAGTGAATCATTCAATGCAGGATAAAGTCTTATTTTTTTCTATTCCTTTATCAAAGCTCTCTATTCAAAAAAAAAAATCCTTTCCTTATGGCTTTTTAGATTTTCCTCTTATATTCCTAAAGTTACTCTGAGGATCACCATATCAAAGACTGTATAACAGCATCTTGATTCCACTTTTGATAATATTTTCAGTATATTTCTGATCTTAACTGCTGCAACCTCTGATTTTCTGTGAAAATCCTGCTCTTTGGCTCTTCACATATTCCACAGAGCAGCAGCCTTATGCATAAGAAACAGCAGAGCACAAGGGATGCGAAAGACGAATTCCAGATGCCTCTCAGAGGAGAACACAAAATAGGGACTGTGATACCCAGACGTCACTGGCTGCTGCAGCTACCGCAAACCTAACTACCTACAAGCTGAGAGAGGATTGCAAGAAGGAATGAAAGAAAGCAAAGAGAAGGGGAATACTAGGAATGGAAAGAAATAGAAATGGCAGAATACTGTGCTAGCTTGTTCTCCCCTCAGTAAGGCATTTCTTACAGTCTTCTGATGTATGCATTTTGATCTTACCAAAGGAAACATACCCCAGGAGGATTCTTTAGTTATTTGCCTTCTCTAAACTTTGTTAGAACAGAAAAGGAATGCTGCTTACAAAGTTCAGAGGAATAGGATTGTTAGTCATTTCAGCTTGAAACCTGTCCTTCTGTAACATGTCATCTTTTAGCATTTGTCAGATACCAAAACCTTCAAAAGACAGATGTAGCCCACAGATTTTTAATGCCTTTTTACAAGTAATAAGAATCTCCTTTCCTCGGAAATACAAACCAACTTAAAATAAATGTTGCATGTTTCTTTTGCCGAAATGAAAAGGTTAGATTAAACCAGTGTAAATTGTATCTGCATCCACTTCACAGAAAAGACTGCAACGCCTAACTGTATGTAAACAGCTACACTGCTGATTGCTAGATTCCTTTATTTGAGGGCCCATTTTGTTACATAAGATTTCTTGCTCGGGTTGTATAATTACTACCCACAAATCTCTTCCTTTTTATAAACAAATTCTAGTTATATCATTTAAAATTAACAAATTATTCTGATAAAACACTGGATGTTATTGAAGCAGTGATTTGGTTAAGACGTGCTGACGCAATTCTTTACTGTGTTTAGTACATAATCTAGTATGTTCTTTAGTGCATTCTAAATTGCCTTCTACTGTAATTTATTGCTTAGATAATATTCAACATATCAAGAGTGCCTACTAATTTTAGACAAAATGTATATTCTCTTAAGAATTGGTAAAGTGTCATGGGGTGAATTACCTTCTGGTAAAAATAATGCTGCACATCATTGTCAAGGATAAAACATTTAAAAGAAGCAGTTCTTGAGTTTGAAAGATATTCCCTTTTTAGTCAATACTGTAATATTTTTGCTTTTATATTGATATAGCTATAACTAAATTATCAAATCTAGATCAAAGCAGGAAATAATTCCTCTTCAAATAATGAAGAAATAATCATGTTTCTACTATATAATGGCTTATGGACTAGAAGAAATGGAGAGTGAAATTCACAGAACTGAATACTCTTTTAAATAATCACTATTATTATTTTAATTAATAATACCCTCAACATATATGTCACTCTTCATCTGGCTGAGAAAATTAAATGTCCAAACTCATGTTATTATCCGTGCACAACCCAGGCACATAGTAATATTTGCAACTCCATCCATTCCACTTACCTCACAGTCTTTGAGTTATAGGAGAAATTGCAAAGCAGTGTTGAGTGCCTTCAGTTTAGTGTTTTTTTCCAATATTACCCTTTCATTAGAATGAATAAATAAGCCAGAAACAGTGCCAGAGAAAGAGGAAATGAGATTGTGTTTCCATTTTGTCTTTCCAAGAATCTAACGAGTTCCTCAAACCTATGATTGTGATAAATAAGGTATGGCCAGCTGTTAATGCACAGGGCTTGCATCCAGTAAACATTCTAGATTTCCTGAATCGCATCAGGCAGAAAGGACACAGGGGAGAAAATTACCAATGCAGAAATTCAATTTAAAATTCCATCCTGTCTTGAGTAGGGCACAATTTCTAAAGAGAAAGGCAGTGATTCTCATGCACCAGTGATTTAACCTGAGATTCAGTTGAAATTCTTTATTTCATATTTCTCAACTCTTCTCGGTTTTGGGAAAGTGTAAAAAAATACAGCCATATGCTGAAATATTTGAGTAACGAGGTTCGTTATTGCATGTTCAGGTGAAAGAAATGTTATAAGGAACATTGTTGCCAAGATCCTCAAAATCTTCGAAATATTTTTATTTCTCTTTTGATCCAATTTCAAAGCGGTATATGCCAGGTATATGTTGATTGTCCCTAATATGGATTTGATTTCCTGCTTTCTTCCATATCTTTCATAAAATTTGAAAAAAAATCTGGTAAAACAGGTAACTCAGTATGTCATTCTTTGTCCTCTTGCCATTACTACTCCTTAGTGCTCCTTGCGTAGGCCTATTAACCCTCCCCAGTGACTCCGATACTTCTCAGTTGCTATCTATATGTGAGGTCAGGTGAATGCCATGTGACTTAACATTGTCCCCAATCTGGCACCGTGACATCTGCAAGAAGGGAAACTGCCTGAACGCCCTTAGACAGTAAGCAGTCTTTCAGCAATGTGATACTTTCTCATTTTTTGGCAAACTTTCAAATCTTGTTAAGATAGTCTGGAAATATTATATACTTCTTTATGACTATAGATCTTAGAGCAAATATGCAGCTGATAATTTGATGTGTAAATTGACCTAACATATTTTATAGGATTGTCATTCCATCGTATTCCTTACTGTGGTATGAAATCATTCTCTGCATGCCTTTTGAATAAACCAAGTGATTCTTTAAAACTATTTTTATAGGGACATGCATAGCTAAGATTAAAAATGAAATTCTCAGTCTTTTCAGTGGCTTACAGTCTGAATACAGTCATCATATGTAAGCAAGTTTCTGTTCATTGATAACAATTGTATTTTTAAGGTGTTTGGATTTCAATCCAGTTTTTAGGTCAAAACAAGTCAGTTGTAGTGAAAATATAACAGTTTACGCTTTACTAGAATACTCTTGGTAAGCAGAAATTAGTCAATTTATCAGAAATTTCAGCTGATGATCTGTAAGCATGCTTTGCTTACAAAATTTGTTAATTTACATTAGCAATTATTTTATAAAATATTTAACACTGGTCAAAATTGAGAAGCTTACTCTCCAGGAACTTTCCCATTTGACTTTCACAAGCATTCCCTCATAAACTCAGTCTACATGTAAAAATACAAAGTATCTCCCAAAATAAAAAACGAAAACTGGGACCTCTTTGAAAAGATATTGAAGATTCTTCATCTATGGCTGTCTTTTGGACTCTAAAAGGTGAGCTGTGAAGCAGGACAGGGACATTATGTTGTTTTGGCAGAGCACTTCTCATTAGTGTCCCTTCAGCCTGGATTTGGGTCACAGGCTGCCATGTCCGGGTGCCAATGTCAAGATGGCCTCTGCCCAAAGTGATTTCTTGGAAACTTTTGAATATCTGTTTTTTTCCCAGTAGGAGGAAAATATGTGGCCTCTGAGTCCTGGGCCTGGTTGGTTTGCATATTGTCTTAGTCAGCCTTATATCATTGTTACATTTTGAATGACAGCTCCTACTTTTTTTGTATATGTGTGTGTGAGAGAGAAGCACTTTTTCAAAAGTGGCATACTGAAATTCACCTGTAATATTTCTAAAGATATAGGGAATGTATGAAACCTGTTTCCATATGAAACTTAGATTTTGTCTTTTAAAAATAGGCAGTTTTCCAAATATCCTGAGAACATTTTTCAGAAGTCACTTTGAAAGTGTAACCATATGTATGCCTTCACCTCGTCATATTTTCCTACTTAACTGACAAAAATAAGTTTTAACTAATGTCACCCTGCTAACTCAGAATAGCTGCCAAGAAATAGGTGGGATGGATCATATTCTGCCTCAGGAATTAATCACAGAACTAATTTTTAGCAAGATTCAGACTCTCCAACTCTCAGGGGTTGTGGGCAATGAGTAATATACAGAGGAGAAGGGACATTGATTCATTTTCAGGTAGCTGAATGCGCTGTGTTCATGAACTGGCTTGTGTAGCCTGAGAGAATAAACGAGGCATTCACAGAGACACCTAGATGGATGCCAACTTACTTGTCATTTTTACAAAGTTTTCTGATCATAATTTTATTTGGTTAGCACACTAAATATAAAACACAGGAGCTTCACTGTGTGAAGGAGTGTGACACTGAGTCACACTCAGTGAGGAAGAGGTTATGTGTTAAAATACTGAAACTGTCAGCACTACTGATGTCAACGCTACTTCAAAACAAAACAAAACAAAAGTGTGTGTTTTATCAGCACTGTGGGTTTATATATATGTGGAAGTAACACAAGGAGAAGATTACCACAAAGTCTGTGTTCACCAGTCTCTGACTTCCACCTACTTTTGCCTCAGATTTTGCCAGGGCTGCCTAAATGTGTGAATCATCTGATGGCATGCATTATCTGTGACTTTATTGTCAAACGTGGGTGCTTTTAAGGGATGTAATGTATAAATAAACATGAAAATAAGGTAAACACTGTGTTGTTATTGATTAGTCTGTTTTGATTGGCTGGTTTTCAGCATATAAATGGCATCAATGTTTTGTCCTCATCCAAATTCTGGCAAAGTCTTTTCCTAGATTTTTATAGGGAAAAGTTATTGCTAACATCCTAAAGATACCAGACATATGACAACACGCTGTGCCAAAAATATTTTATTTTATTCAGTACTGAATTCTTTAAGGTCTTGGTTCCCACATTCCTCTTAATCTACTAGCAACATTTTTTTTTCTTTTACGGTATATACATATATGGATTAAACTGATAAAATTAGAAGATGCTTTATTCTTCTTTTTATCATAGAAAACTCATTCTTCTTACAGATAATATTTGAACATTCCCAAGCCCTACACTTAGTGAAGAAAAATACACTGTTTATTCTCTGAATGACGTAATGGTGGCTGTTAGGACAACTGTCACTCTTTAGTTGGACAATACTGCTATTCTTCTGTTTTCAGGACAGAAATCTATGTCTGCTAACATAATTATACTTCTTTCTTTTATTTAAAGTTGAGCACTTTGCAATTTACATTTTGCGTAATGAATGTAGGTCATAGAAAAAGAGGGCCAGCTAACCATGTACCTTCCAATTCTTGATGTTTTGGGCAGAGGAAAGAGTTATTCACAAAGACTATTGCTGTGTTTACTGCTTGAAGGTAGCAGATTTCTACTTCTCTCTAAGAAAGCAATTTACTACTGAAATATTCCATAATTTTGTGTCTCTCAGTTTGCATTAAGCGCATTTTCAGAATTCATGTTGAAAGGAATCTGAATTAGACAGCTATAGCAGAGATCCTGCCAACCTAATAATTGAGAGCTAACAATTAGCTCTTTTTAACTAATAAGAAAGTTCCAGGTGAAGAATGTAAAGGACTTTTCCAGAGCTACTAGGTTTCTTGTTACAATTTTATTAGCCTTACAATAATAAAATAACTAATTTCATTAACAGTCCATTTGAACCACATGATCCTTTCTGAGAGCAGGATGTAGATTCCTTGTTACTCGTGCTACATAATCGTTTGTCTGATGTGCAGCACAAGTCACTTTGTTAGGTCTAAATCTGTTCATTGACTCCATTCAGTGGTTTATTACTGGCTTGCAGTTTAGTAAAAAGATGCCTGGGGGCTCATATCACTTCACCACGTATGGATTATGCAGAATTTGGCTGGTGATGTTTCAAAACGAGACACTCAGTCCCAGATCATGCCTCTCTGCGTCTCTCTCTGAGCTGCAAGGCACCCATTTAACCATCAGAAAGCTCTATTGCCACACGGACGCCTCAGTGAAATGACAAGCAGTTGGATGGCAGTTTTCCCTAAGTGCATGCATGAGAACGAGGATAAAGAAGATCCTATTTTTCTGCTTCCTTATCCTGTTTCCTTATTTTGCTCTTTTCAGAAATTAATATATTTCATCAGGAGCAGGCTAAAGTGATTAGTGAAACCTCATTAGCAGGAGGCAGCCGCTTTGCTGCAGCGATGCTGCTCGTGCACGGAACTCAGCAGAGCTGCACTGGCACCGGAGAGGGTTCACACGGGCCCCTGTAACGGCAGCAGCTGCCGTGGGTGCCTCCCGGCACAACAGGGAGCATCTCTGGGAGCTGTTATTAGAGCACAGCTCATCTCCCTGACTCCTTGTGTGGGCCCAAAACTACAGCCTAGCCCCAAATTACAGCACGGTAGTTTGTACGCTGCAAAGCAGCATGACCCTGCATCACTTCAGCTGCAAGGTGTCACTGTCAGGGGAGCAGCTGCAGCCTCGCTGCTCCCTGTTTACAGACACCCACTACATGACGTGCTGTTCATGGTGCATGAGGACTAATGAGAAGGTGGTTAATTATGTCTTTTGAGCCTTTTTTTCTTCTTTTTTCTTATCTCTTCTGTTTTTAAAGGAAATTTTTTAAAAGTGGCAGAGAAGTAGGCCAACCCTCTGGGCAACTTGAGCCACTGTAGAGGAGACCAGTGTTGGGGTTTTTTTTTTTTTTTTTTTTTTTCTTCTTGCCCTGAAGTACAGCAGAAGAAGAACCTGAGAAAATGGAAAATTGAGATATGCAGTAGAGATAGAAGCAGGATTTAGCAGTGACTCTGGGAGACATTCAGAAGCAGAATAATGTCACACCTGTATTCAGTCACTAAGTCTGTTATAACAACACAGTATTTTCAATGAGCAGAAAAAGAACACTGGTCATTATCCCTTAAAGACATTTTTCAGATCTCCTGTCTTAAGGCAGCAATCATCATGGATTCATCCAGCAACCTTTCAAAATACCATTTCAAAAAATTTAATGAATATTCTGGAGCTTGTCAGGTTCCTTCTTTCTACACCAAGATGTTGCTGCTTCAAATCAGAAAGTCAAGGATACCTGGTAAAAAGCAGAACAGAATTCACTCATGGTATGTAGGCAGTCAGAAGGAAAACTGATTTCCTGCATGTCCCCTTGAGGAATATTAAGGCCAAATTTAATGAAGTAAATGACTGCACTGGCATAGTAGATATCACAAGACAAAATACTAAAGAAAAAAATTCTCGAGCTGTATCACTAACAAAAGAGAAGACAGAACTACCCTTTAGCTCCTCAAATACCATAGATTATTCACAAAATATCTTTTCAAATACAAAATGATGGATTAGGTCTCAGATTTTTCATAAGCAGCTAAGATGTTTGGATATCCCAGTCTTTTTAACAGTAATGGAAACTAGGCTAGACAATGCTGCAACATGCATATTTAGAAATTACAAATGAAAACAGTCTAGAAAGTCTTCCAGTTCATTTTTGCAACAACAGGAATAATACTCTGTATACTATTTATGAAGGCACTATTTAACTTATTTTAACTATTTCTCATGATTTATTTCTTTTGACTTGTGCAATTACTCTTTTTTTTTATCTTCATATATTTTTGAGCAAGGATTAATTTTGTTTTTCCATATTTGATTTTGTATGCTTACATTTTCATTCCTGACAGACAAATAACATATTTTTTCCCACTTTGATTCTAGCATCCTTTATACATTCATAAATTAATAGCAGGTCATTTATCTGAAAGTTTTTTTAATATTTCTTTAAGCTGTCCTTCTCTGAACAAATCCAGTAAAAAATGTGTCATGTAAAAATTACAATACATAAAAATACAATTCCACTGACACTACTGCTAATTGCACACAGAAGTTGAAACCTTGGTCCAGTTAAGTCATTGGACATTTTTACTGCCTCAGTATTTAATTAAGTCAGAGCGTTAATTTAAATTATTGACATATCACCAGTCTAACATGTATGTATTTGTTTTGTTTCACAAAGAACTTAGATTCTTTATTCTTCAGAATTTAGGTACTCTCTTTCTGTCAACATTTTCTTAGGAAAAAGGTTTGTCAATTCCAGTACCAGAACATTAGGACTTGAGACCCTGGGAGAAATATGTTTAATATTGTTTGACATTTCCATTTCATATTTTATTCAGAGCAAGTCAGGGATGATTTAAATAATACTTTATTTTTAAAACGTTTTTCAGATCCGAGGCCTTGCATAATAAGCATTCATGCTGCAATTGTTGGACAATTACCAGCTTCAAGAAAAAAAAATAATAGCAGATAGACACTGAGATATCCTTAACTCTTCTTCTGCTTCTAACATAAAATTATATATTACAGTAAAATATGCTTGAAGTCCTTTCTGAGAAAATGAGCTGTAATTCACAACTAAAGGAAATCCACTGACATCTTAAGCTGCAAAAGTGTATATTGTACAAAAGAATGCCAGTGGAAATCCAAGAAGACCCTGTTACTAAAATATTTAATCAGAAGTTATTCGTTATCTATATGATATTTTTCATAGTTAGCACATCAAACTATCTCATCCATCAACAATAAAATGTTCTTTTCTAGAAGGAAAATGTCCTTCTGTCCTCATCTGTGAGGGTTATTTCAGTAGTACATACAGGCATGAGGGTACACAATTATTTTTTGGAGAATTTAGGAAATGGTTGTATTTACTAAGTTCACAACTGTATTATATAATTATCTTGATATTTGAGAGAATAAGGAGAGTTCTTTGGAGGAACGAACCCACACTGGCAATGCTTTAAATAAACTACCAGGTTTATAGGATGTTAATTAAGATGTTGATCAGGTATTACATTGCATTTGTATTTTTCCATGACACACATAAAGCTACTCTTTGTTTAATCTGAGATGTTAACATTGCAAAGTTTTGACTTTGGAAGATTCTAAACAGTTTTGAAGTTTCAGGCTCCAGTTGTAAAATACAGTTTTCTAAAGAAGACACTCGTTCTTTTAATAACAGATGAGTCAGAGAAGAAATGTAGACACAGACTTCTTGCCTGTAAACTTGTATTAATAGAACTTCCTTGTTTGAGAAAATTGTTCATAACTTCAAAAAGACATACAGGCCCAGTTAAAGTAAACACTCTTAAGTGCCCGGATATGACTAGATTTGGAAAGAAAATATATTGATATTAGACATAATTCTCTTTAGCAATGTATCAGAAAAGCTGCAACAAATAGTGTGGTGTTTCAAAATGATGAAATGCACTTTATTTCTTGCACTCCTGACAAGTGACATGGAAACAATTTTTGCAAAAAGTGGAATGATACAGTAAGGTACTCTGGATTAGTGAGATACCTGATCTTCATGGGCTATAACTTTTGTCTAGAGTATTAAGACAATTTAACCAAAGATAAAATACTGTTTTAAGGAGTAATGAGCTTTCTAACCATAACTAAAACAGACAGAAAATATTAAGTTCTTTATTCATTTACAAAGGAACAAATTAAGTTTTAAAAGGGCTAATCCTTGTCTGCGATTTAGATCTTCACTGAGATCTTTACTGAGGGTAAAAACACTTTTATGGCTTTATATTTTACCAAAGCACTGAAATAGGTTTGTAATTGCATGGAGGGGTTTATCCCTATCCATCTTTCAAGCCAGCAGACTGAGATTCATAGCAAGTGAAGGACTAGCCCTTCATGGTGCCCTATGGACATTACTTGCAAGATGCAGGCAAATTAGGTCATTTATTCTCAGAATTATACACTTCTTTATATTACGAGGTATATAATATTAAAAATTGAGCATCCCGAATGCAACCAGTGCTTCCTTTTTCTTTTGTTTACTCTCTTTTCTTTTTCTTTTTGGTGGATGAGGGAGTAAAGGAATTACATCCCTTTTCTATAGCATTCTACAGGATTTCATGGCTTGTAATATCTCTGTTAGAAATCTTAAACATATGGGAAGATTCTAATGAAAAAGTCCTAATGACTGCATTTATATACACAGAATCACAGAATCGCAGAATGGTTGAGGTTGGAAGGGACCTCTAGAGATCATCTAGCCCAACCTCCCTGCTCAAGCAGGGACACATAGCACAGGGTGGCATCCAGGCAGGTTTCGAGGATCTCCAGAGAAGGAGACTCTAAAACCACTCTGGGCAGCCTGTTCCAGGGCTCTGTCACTCTCACAGTAAAGAAGTTCTTCCTCACATGGAGGTGGAACTTCCTGTTTTTCAACTTAACACCCGTTACCCCTTGTCCTGTTACTGGCCACCACAGAGAAGAGCCTGGCCCCATCCTCCCTACAATCATCCCTCAGGTACTTGAACATGTTGATCAAATCTCCTCTCAACCTTCTCTTCTCCAGACTAAACAGGCCCAGCTCACTTAGTCTTTCCTCATATGATAGATGCTCCCGTCCCTTAAACATCTTCGTGGCTCTCCGCTGGACCCTCTCTAGAAGCTCAATGCTCTTCTTGTACTGGGGAGCCCAGAACTGCACCCAATACTCCAGGTGCAGCCTCACCAGAGCTGAGTAGAGGGGCAGGATCCCCTCCCTCGACCTGCTGGCAACGCTCCTCCCGATGCAGATCAGGATCCCATTGGCCTTGGCCACAAGGGCATATTGCTGCCTCATGGTTAACCTGTTGTCAACCAGGACTCCCAAATCGCTGTCCACAGAACTGCTTTCCATCAGGTTAAACCCTAATCTGTACTGGTGCCTGGGATTATTCCTCCCCAGGTGCAGGACCCTACACTCGTTCTTGTTGAACCTCATGAGGTTCCTCTCTGCTCAACTCTCCATCCTGTCTAGGTCTCTCTGAATGGCAGCACAGACCTCCGAAGTGTTGGCCACTCCACCCAGTTTTGTATCATCTGCAGACTTGCTGAGGGTGCAATCTGTGTTCAAGTCACCGATGAACAAGTTGAACGGCACTGGGCCCAGTACTGACCCCTGCGGGACACCACTGGCCACAGGCCTCCAACCGGACTCGACCCCATTTGTCACCACCTTCTGGGCTCTGCTATGCAGCCAGTTCTCAATCCACCTCACTCTCCGCTTGTCCAGTCCAATACATTTATATGACTGATACAAGAAAATATTCCTGGTGGTTTTCAAACCTTTTTTTTTTTTTCCAACCCTCTTTTTTTTTCAAGTCAAAGAAAAAGAAAGCAAAAAATGTGTTGGATAGGAAACCTGTTATATATGTCTTTCAGTAGAAACTTATTACCTATTCTGAACTATATATTATACCTAAAAAATCCCCTACATGTATAATGAAAACATAGCACAATGCAAGAACAGGAAGAGCTAGGAGTAGGAGAGGACTATCTTCATTCAGTCTCTTACACATTATACAGCTTATTTGTGATGCCCAAGTTCCACATGCCCCACATCAATTTACCATAATATTTTTGGAAATATTTTTATTATTAACAACATACAATTGATTATTCTTATAAGTAAGGGATGTGTCACTGATAGGAAGTCTAATTCCAAAGGACAATTACTACAAAGAACTTAATCTCAGAGTTGTTTATTTGAAAAAGGCTGCAGAAACTATGTTCCTTCTTTCCTGTAAGGGTGACGGAGCCCTGGAACAGGCTGTCCAGAGAGGTTGTGGAGTCTCCTTCTCTGGAGATCTTCAAACCTGCCCAGATGCCACCGTGTGCCATGTGCTCTAGGTGTCCCTGCTGGAGCAGGGGGGTTGGACAAAATGATCTCTAGAGGTCCCTTCTCACCTCAACCATTCTGTGAGTTTGTGAGTCTGTGAGGTTTATATAAGGCAAACCTATTCTGTGAACAAGTGCTGAGTCACATAAAATTATGTAAATTACAGACAGAATGAATTAACAAGATGAAATAGCTCATCTTCTGGCTGTTACAGGATTATTTTTTGTACTCTCCGGTATAGTCCACTTCATTATCATAAAAAAAATATATTAATGTATTCTGCATTCCAAATACTAAAAATTTTGCATTTAAGTGGGTCGAACTGGCATGCCTAAATGTTTTGCTATTTTGGGTCAGTCTCTGGGTGGAAAACACACACACTTTTGGAGAATTTTGACATTTGGCTGCAACTGTCTACACCTAAAATATAGGTGTTATATAGGATATACTACACTGAAATCAATCAATGCAAATACAACACAGTGTAATTGTATTTAACATCCTTTAAATATGCCTTGTAAGAAAAGAAACGTGGAAGATATATCTAAGAAAATGTACATATTGAAATGAACTTGTTCTTCAATGTAAAACTCAGAATATCTGATTTTTTTTCCTGGGTTTTTAGAGTTCTAAATCTGCTAATAAACTGGAGTACACCTTTGCTTCCCTTTTCTTCGCTAACATCTCTCTATTTCTTCTGGCATGTGACCCACATTCTTCCAATGCAGGTTGAAGGCTAAAAACGGCTTGCTTTTTTTTTTTTTCCCCCAGATATTTTTGTTATTAGAGCCAACAGATGTAGACAAGTGGGAAAAATTAATGTTAGCTTCTTGCCTCGGTCTTTATAGCACAGTCAGATGGTTATTTGCATGCATTGTCATGTAGCTTGCGTTACAGCATTGCCTGTCCTAAATAGCCCATTGCAACAGATTTGCATGAGTAACAATGATAAGCAGTGAGGGCTCACAAATGGCTTTGTTTGCTAATTTGTAGTGAAGAGGTCAGATATAATGGAATCTGACCTTTGAGGGTAAGAGGAATTGCCCATATGCTGTTCCCAGATCCAGAAACAAAGGCTCTACACATAGCGCGAAACTATTGTTAAACTGCTGTTACATAGAGAACACTTGATTCTTTATTGCTTTGTTTATTCTGTGAGACGTTTTCTCAAAACTTGGTCACATTGGTGCAAATTGTAAGATCTGCTCGAGCTGAGCAAACTTGGTCCCAGTTGAGACAAAAAAAAAGTCACACACAAAATTATTACAGGATATTTTGATTTTTTTTCAGAAGATAGAAGTTAATCGTGCAAAATGTTGTTCATCCGAGAAAAAAAAATCAAAGCACTAAAAAGGTATTTATGTTTTATTTGTTTTCATCAAGGAAGTTAGCTCAGTATTGTTTTACTGGACAAGTATACTTCCATTAGAATAATTTTATTGTTGGACAAATGCTAAAATTTCTCATTAAAAGAAGCAATAAATTAGATGACAGTATAGCTGCATAAGTTTCCACAGACGGGTTTTTATGAAAGTGTTTTTTTTTAGTCTGAGCTTATATTGTGTTTGCATTTCTAGATATTTGTCTTTCAACCCTTAAGCTCAAAACAGATTATATCCAGCAAGGGGTGGTTGATAGAGTTGTAGATTTGAACAACAGAAAATGTCATGGTCAGTGAAATAATTATACTTACCAACCTCTATCAGGACTGAGGAAGACAAATAGATTTCAAATGTTTTATAAAGCTAATTTTAGGCTTTTTCAGTTATCACCATTTTGACTGACACTTAAAATTAAGGACAAACTTGATAAAGACTTAGGTTGCAAAATATTTGTCATCTTATTACGACACTGAAGTTATAAATCTTGATTTTGTGGAGTAGCTAAGAAGTTGCTTGATTTTATTTATTACTTTGCCTTTCAATTATCTTGAAAAAAGTCAAAATTGTTGTTTTCAAATAATCACAATTGAATGCGCCTGAACATTAGGCAGGCTATTATTTTGATTGTTAGGAAGGACTCCCTGGTTAAAACACTGGATTTTTGAATACCAGGACTTGTAAAATCATGTATTGAAATTTTAGCATGGTAAATTTAGTCTTTTTTCTTTTTTTTTTTTCTGAATAAGTGAAAGAATACCATTTTACTTACTTGTCTTATTACACTGATTAGTTGTGTAATAACTTAAATAAATTAAAAATAGTTTAATAAATTCAGATCTGTCTGTGGCATAAGATCAGAACAGAACTTAATTTTGTACATTGTTGGTACAGATATTTTCCCATGATGTCTGACTTAGCTTTTCATATTATGCATATTAGGGTGTGTAGGTGTTTCTTTCCAGTATAGATGGCTATTCTGCAACAACTGCATTAGTGTATTTTCTGCAGGGAATATGGTTTGGACAAATATAGAGAAAAATGTCATTTCTATCCAGAATTTGAATCCTTGAAATGAGGATGAAAATAGGGAAGTCCTTCCCTAGACTAAGGTGCTAAATTTGATTGGCAATCACAGGCCTACTTGATACTGCCATAAAGTAAATCAGTGTTTAATAATGGAAATAATACTTGGATGGTAGATAATGGTTATCCTGGAGAAGGCTCCTTAAAGATGCTAGCCCAGTTGGATAATAGTCAATGAAATTACACACAGGATGAATTCACTGCCATTTCTAATTAAGTTTCACAGCAGTCCTGAAAGATAAGTAAGGGATATGAATTATTTTACTTTTGCGGAGTGGCAAGAAGACTAGTTAAAGGTGCGGGCAGATTAAGACTCAGCCTGCAAGAGGAGGAATGCATGAAGCGGGCATGCAATCAGCATGGCAGAGGGGACACTAGAGCTACAGCCTCCCTTGGGTTGCTCTTTTGTACCTTTCTAAAGACAACATGTTAAAGTACCTTCAAAGAGTGTTTGAGTTTCCTTGCTTTTTCCCGATCTGATTTTCAAGTATTTTCCTTTTGTCCTCAATTGACATTGGAAACGCTCAGGAATCTCTCAAGATCTGTTCACAAGTATTTAAATCCCAATGTTTCCAATTGGAGATTGGAAACAATCTCCAAGATCTGTTCACAAGTATTTAAATCCAAAGATATCAATACCTAAAAAGAGAGAACATTTAGCAAAGAATATACTTAAGTTCCTTGTTTATGATTATCTGTAATGTTGATACCAGCAATGAAGCTAGATTTCTTGGCTTTCGTGCTCAGGTTTTCAGTCATACCAGTAACCTATTAACCTAGTAACTTGAACGAGGGATTCCTTTTTGCATCAGGCCGTAACTTATACTCAGTTTCATTCATGTTGATGGATCTGTGATACAGTAAAGGAAACCAGCTAAGTAGAAGGTTTGATTAACTTCTATTTAAGAGTGCTTCTTGCAGGGGTGCTAGTTATTTTTTTGCCATTATAGATTTCTGGGAATTCCACAGTGGTTGAATTCTCAGGAAGGTCTTATATAATCAGCTTCTACATATACAGGAATGGATTAGGATTCCTGAGTATAAAGTACTTTTCGCACTATGTTTTCTAAGGAAATTTGCAATTTTATAGTTGCACATATTTCTGATTTTTTTTCTTTTCTTTCTTTTTTTTTTTAAGAATTCTATGAAAATTCTGCTTATTTGCAGAATATTAACTTTATTTCAATAACTTGTTATATTCTAAGAAGCCAGCTAAAATAACACGCAGAACTCAGCTAGGATTTCAGATATCCCAAAATGCAGAAATCTCTTTTAACTAACTCTCAAACATCAATACGCACGAATGCTTGGATGTAATTATAGGCTTTCTGAATGTGGAGTGTTGCAAATATTCTTTTGTTAAAGACCCATCTTCCGTGCACACATGAACTTAAACAGAAAAAATAATAATGAAAAAGATGCTGTATTTAGCAGGTTTGCTTCAGTGTTTACCATCACCCAATTTAGATAAAGAAAAGCAAAGCTGAAGGACATTTAATGTATCAGCTTGTGGCAGTAATTTTCAATAAAAAGAATGATGATCTGAGTAGAAAAAATTAAACATTTGGATAGTATCGCTGATAAAGGATAAACATAGATAAATGAGGTCATAACTAACACCAATCTTTAGAAGAAAAAAGGCATGGTATTTTATTCCAAATGCTGTTCATAGCTACAGGATTTTTCCTGTTGATTTTACGGCTCCTGTGTTAGGAGTAGTTGTTCCAAAACTCTATCCTCGGATTTGTCTCAGGCAACTCAACAGTGTGGTAAACAAGAATACTTTTGAAAGATGAATATCCTGACAAAGATATTTTTTCAAATGTTTTCCATTGACAGAGGAAAAAATAGATACCAAGATTGTCTTAAAGCTTCTACTTTCTGGGAGTAATTAGCCATCAAAACCTCTTGACCTGTGTCAAACATCAGAGTGTAGCAGATACTGTTAAACACCCCACCAAACATACTCTTTCACAGGATAAGTCTGGTAGAAGGTGTGATAGTTTCTCCCTCACAACTGGAATTTACCAGAGTGATTTACCAGTAGTTTCATTTTGCAAGCTCACATACACCTTTTTTATATTACATGAAGTGTTAGGGATCAGAAGAACTCTGCAATCATGCCTTTGAAAATACAAAAGGCAAACATTTCTGCCATTCTCTTCATCTAGCAAAAGCTTTTAGATATCAAAATACTTCACAAAATTCTTTAAATACTGACTGTCAGATAACATGCCAGTTCAAGAGAATTTTGTTTGCCAATTTGAAGAAGCCTTGAGAAGTTTTCTTAAGCAAAAAAAAAAAAAAAAAAAAAGATCACAAGACAGGGAAGCCGGTACCTGGGTAACTGAAAATTTTGGGGACACTCAGGATTTCTTTCCTGCCCTTTGCTATCATCAATTTTATCTAAATGCCTAATATTATTTCTAGAGTTCCTCCTGACTTGCCTCTTTGCACTGAGTTGCTTACTCTGAATGCCACTTCTCATGAGGTTTAATGCAAAGGAATTGTTTCTAACAGAAAAGGCTTGATGACGATCATTGCCATGCAATGAGAAGATACTGTTACAAACTCCACCCAGACTGAGCAAAGCCGCTTACTCTGTAAAGTCGTGTCATCTAATAGAACATGACCTCTGCCAGAAAGCAGGTCAAGGAGGTTGGTTTCTCTTTTTCCAGCAAGTCAAAGAGACAATATGTGCAATTCGAAGTATGAAAACAATTGTGAACCAAAGGCCTAAAGAGATAACAAAGCACTTATTTTCTAATATTAACAACTTAGCAATGCAAACAGTATGCTTTTCAAGCAGATAGCAAAAGTGCACAATTTTGCAAAATGCTTTCTGCCAACAAAATTTTGCAATGATATTCTTCACATCTTTGCACAGTCTGCTTTCTTTTGCCATTTATATCTTGGTGGATGATATAAATTAATGGGAAACATAAAGTAGACCTACTGTGAGCTCTAAGACCTCCTTGCCCCCAGAAAACCCAGCCTGCATCAGACCTAACTACAACTCTTGAAAGAATCTGTTGTGCGGAAAGCAGATTTAGCTCTTCAGAGACTAAAAAGCTGAGTAGCTTGTGTCTATATTTGATTCTGTTCTTCTAGACGGTTTAAAAAAAATCCAAACCTGATGCTTACACTGTTATACTTTTTTCACAGCTTTACAAGAATTGACAAGGTCACAGCCTGAGGTAGTATGGTTGCCAGATGTCACACCATTAGTTACAGTCTTAGACAGAATAGGATAAGGTGTAAGCAGGAAAAAGCAAGACTTAAAATAACTGTACATGTAACACTTTTCCTGCTAACACTCTTCTAACAATGTAAAAACTGTTTCTTATTGCACAGTAATATTAGAATGCTCTTACTAGCACTATTTTTATTTAACAGAAGTTAAATGTCTAGCTCAAATTAAAATGAAGTCGAAAGAGCTGTAGCTATTTACAAGTTATGTTTTTAATTATCAAGATTTTCGTAGGAAAAATATACTTGAACACATCAGATACTATCAGTGATCTCACATTCCTTTGAACTCTACATTCAGGCAATCACATATACTTGTTATCCATTTTACTTGAATATGTTGTGTTCAACAGAAAGCATTTTTATTTTCAAGGGGAAGCAATATTATTTTCAAAACACCTCTCTTAGCTTTAAAAGTCACTTTCTCATCCTAGGATGCATAGAAATAAAACTTTACCTCACTTCATTGGCTTTTGATGCTAGTTTTTTGCACTCCATTCTTCACTGAATGAAAGCTATCTATCTTTAGTAGCAAGCTTGGTAATGTCAAGCTGATGGTAGTTGGTTGTTCTGAAACTTCCAGACAGAAGCTGGAAAATTGCAAGTCATTTTCTATACTTTTGTCTTTGTCCAGCTTGTCGCTCCCCGATTGTGTATTATTTTTTCTTAATAAGATTTAGTATAGAGAACTATGTTAACTGCTCAAGGTTTTCTGCAAGTTGCTTTTCATCATAAAACAAGATTATACTTCCTAAAACAAGATTAGATTTTCTTATTTCTATTAAAAAATAGTGAGTTAGAATGAATAACTCATTAGAAGTTGCAAAAATAAAAGAATATACATGAAAATATGTGTGTCTGCACCTGTATTGTGTTTGCAAACGTGCTTATCTTCATAGCACTGTACTGACTACTGTAGGCACCTGCACAGGTGCAAAGGGTTTAAAAAAAAAAAAAAGCAATAAACAATATCCTCCCATGCAGCTACGATTACCCTCCATTTTGCAGCAGAATGGTAGGGGCCACACTCTGATGCATTTCATATTATGGCTAGAGTTGTTATGCCAGTAGGCTCCAGAAGGGATATTCTGCATGGTATGGATCAGACACAGTGGAAACACAAGACTGGAAAGTAAGTCTACGTGTCATTGAATCCATTCACCAATTCCACATCCAAATATATGACCGATGTTTAATCTAAAGAAGGTCTATAAGATTATGCGTCCCCCTTCCAACATGCTCTCCAATTCATACTTAACCAGGCAAATGAGAAACTTCAAGCACAGGGAATGATAAAAATTGTGGTATTCCTGAACAGCAAATCTGAGCTTTGAAACGAGGAAATGAGCAAGAATGACTTAGTAATATTTAAACCTTTTAAATATTATTGCTCTTTGATATGTTTAAGTCTGGTAAACTATATATAAGAGTATCTTTTATCCTCATACAGAGCACCACCGATAAAAGTTCAGCTCAAAAATAGCACAATTTATGCCATTGCAAAAATAAATAAATAAACAAAAATGTTGTCTAAATAGACTGGCCAGTATAATATCAGCATCATATGCTCATTGGCACGGCAAAGGAAGTGGCCTGTGTATTAGAATCCAGTAGATTACTGCATGTGAGTAAATAGTTGTTCTCTGGTTGTTTTCATATGGTGTTCATTAGAAACACAGGAGAAGTGCCTCCAGCAGTTTTTCCTTGGAGCAGACAATGCAGCTTTTGTCTTTCGAATCTGTATAAGAGAGTCCCAGACTGGAGTATAACAACGAAGTTTCCCCTGAGAGTTAATAACATAAGTGAAAAATAACACGAGTGAAATAAGTTTTGATTATCAGATGAATGCTGAAGTGTAAGTAATGCTCTGTTGTTAAATTTCATTTTTAGAGGAAATTAAAATGACCCTTCAGATGCATTGCCTGTTTGCTTAGGGCAATCTCACAAAGACATGTAAGAGTAAATTATCATATACAGATTAAGCTTTGATATGAAGGGATCACAGATCCTTAGACAGCTGGAGAGAACTACTTGCATATAAATATTCACAATATGATGTAATGAATCTGTGGTTTAGAGGGCAGTGATAGGTAAAACAGTGTAAGTAACCATAAAGAAAAAAGTCACCACAGTGATTATCTTATGCACTAGCAAACTGAAAGTTTTCATTGCGAGGCTCACATTCACTTTCTGTTGCACCAGTGACTGACCGGCTACCAACAGACTCACCAGTAATGTGCATAGTACAGTTTCACCAAAATAAATCAATTTTCATCAGACAAAGATTACTATACATCCTCACAATACATCTGTAAAGCAGACTGGAAAATCTGAAATCACTGCTTGTTGCTGCTGATGTACTGTTTAACCTTGCTCAAAACACACACTGTCCTACATCCTTTAGCTGTGTTACTATTCACAACCACCAACAGCAGCACGCAAATGGCACAGCACAGGTACAAGGACAGAAATGCTCTGAACTGGTAGAGTCATTCGCCTGAGTCACTCCCCACCTCCGTGACGTACCCGTGACTCACTTACTCTGTCCTTACCGTAACAGTATAATTTCCCGGAACTCGTCTACAGAAAGTAGCGCATGGTTTAGCCCAGTGATAACTAGAGACAAAGTACATTGAATTTATGGGTTGATCAAAAATACTTTACTGTTTTATGAAGAATCTAGCAAAAATAAGGGAGTTTATTTGTGATCGATGTGCTTCATGGAAAGTGTATTTTCTCATTTTTGCGGGGGGGTTTTGGCAAAGGAAATCCCACTTCAAAGACTTCAAAGAGAAGTGGGGTCTTTATCTCACTGTGTAAAGTGATATTTTATTAAACAATTCATAAAGTGATTAAAAAGTGCCAACATTTGCTTACTCCTCTGTCATCACTTAAATCATTTGAAATGAAAGAATTCTTTAAAAAAATTGTTGCTGTCAAAAAAAGTTGGCTCTAATTTTGATGGCAGAAAAATCCTGCCATGATTTTCTTAGACAATATGGGGCAGTTCACAGCTCATGACCTGGCTTTCCTCTTTGGAAGCGGCAGCTGCCTTTTCCTCTCTCTTCTATCCACCACAACAGCAGCAAAGAGCAGCAATAGCCTGGCTCTTGCTGCCTTGTTTTTGCCAAGCCCTATCCTGGTCTTCCTCCTCTGCAGCTGGAATAAAGACAAGCTTTCTAGGACAGGCTAGGAGGAGTGAATCTGATAATGCTTGCTGGAGCAACCAGAAGCGGCTCTTTCCAAGGGACAGCAGGCTGGGAGGTCCCCAAACTCCACTTATTCCTGTAGAGGCAGAGTCACCTACCCACAACAAATGTAGGAGTGTTGTTTAAGGAGCAGCTGCCTCTTCTCTTGACCCCGTGCCACCACCTATGCTGCAAGCAATAGAGCTACAATGGGAACCACACTGAAAAAATAATTTGGAGGGAAAAGGACTCCCGCAGAAAATAAAAGGTTTCTTTCTTTATTTTTCTTTTTACCTAGATCCTTGTTCCCTCTTCAGTCACATAAACCCTGGCCCTGGCGCAGGTGAAAGGTTGTGCTGAAGTGGGGACAGCAGCCAGAGGAAGAGGTGTGGGGTTACTCAGGGAGTTGTCAACTGTGAAACTGCAGCCAAAGGATGCGGTTCCTGGTTGTATCTAAGCTGCTTTAACCATGGGCTGCTGATAAAAGCACAGTTCTCCTCTTCTGCCTTCCCCGGTCAACCTTGTAGCAGCTCTAGCAATCACAGAGCAATTTGAGTCAGATCATCTTGCTGCTCTGCCAGAAATCCAATGTCTTCCCTGCAAGATCCTGGCTTTGGTTCAGGGATTCAGCTGCCTCTGACCTATAGCCACACAGCCTCTAGACGCCATTCAAGGGAAGCATCAGGAACACTTTGCTAGGGCTGGAGAATGGAGAAGGAAACAGGATCCTTTTTTTTTTTTTTTTTTTTTTTGTGAAATCTGTAGATCAGATCAGCTTAAGGGTAATAAGGCGTATCAAATCATGCACAGTATTGGTTTCAAAATCACCATCCTGCTGATGAATGTTGGTTTTATATTACACAGAGCTCAGGTCAGGCAGGAAGTTAAATTAACCACATCTCCTGAGAGGTGCTGTTCTCCCAGGCTCACACACCCAGAGAGGCAGCGGCACTGCCCTCTAAGCGAGTCCATACGCTATGCGAGCGTTCTTGCTAAATGCATACATATACTCTACCTGAATAGATAATCTGAGAAAAAGATGCCATAATCGCTACTAAAACTCTGAAAAACATCCCCTCCTCCCTCCACCAGCCACACCTGCACATGACTCCCATGTACAGATTAACTGTATAGCCACAAAGTTTGCCTTGGTGTTGACAAACACTGGAGGAATCCTGTAGGAATGAGGGAAAAGCTAATAATGCGCTACCATATGAAAAAGGATAAAGGGAGACTTCAGTAATTACAAGCCTGTTGTGGGATCCCATGATTCAAGTCTTGAAGGAGAGAAATCTAACTAATTGTGAAACATTCTGATTTTATGAAAAATAGGTCTGATCAAGCTAACCTAAGTTCTTGTGCAAATAAAATGCTTCCTAAAGAAAATACAATTA
This sequence comes from Tinamus guttatus, assembly GCF_000705375.1. Next base: position 51,346 of record NW_010586516.1, read on the forward strand.
ACTGACATGTAACTTAATATTGATTAAGAGTTTGATTGAGAAATTAGAAACCCTCAGAAGTAAAGCTTGCTAATAGATAGATATGCAGATATAAAAGCAAGCAAAAAATTGCCACGGAACATCTGTTTTTCTAGTGGAATTTCATTGGATTCATCTTAGACCCAGTATAACATTATGTTAATAAGCTGGAAAATAACAGCTAATTCGGCGCATTACATAAACACCATGGGAGTAGAAAGCAACGAAAAGAACAGGACAGATACAGGGCAATACAGGGCACTAAACAAACAAGGCCAGAAATGCAATAGATGTTTTAACAGAGGTAAAAAAGACATGTTGCGATTATGAGTAGGCTAAATCTCATCGAATCGATATATTTAAGTACAATTTTTCTGTTATGATACAGTGTAGCACTTTATTTATTTATTTATTTATTTATTTTCTTCCCTGAAAGAGGGAAGTGCAAAATTTCTTAGGAATCTGTAAACTCTCAAAAAAGTAGCTGAATTTACTGCTACTGATTCACTAAGAATGAAGAACACTCCCAGCAATTCTGTGGTGTAATAAACAGTAATAATAAAATATATCGCAAAATATTTTATGGCATTAAACAGAGCAAATTTACAAGAGCACTGGCCTCCTCTAAAGAAACTTAAAAAATTTGATTTTGTTTGCATTAATTCTGCTTTAGGTGTTCCATTTACATAATTTGGATGTTTTTAATAAAAAAAGAGTTCAATTTCCTCTGAATATGAAACAGAACATTTTTACAATGAAGTTTTACCTTTTGATTATTACCCTGTTTAATACTCAGAAGTATGCATAAGACTGGACACTCCAGGTAATATTTAGGCAACAAGGAGGAAATCACAGTCCTCCTGAATAGTGACTTTGCCAAGGATTTAAAAGGAATTAAGACTTTGTTTCTAACTGCCCACTATAGAACATTACATGGTATTCATACTTAAACTTCCGTCTTAAGTATCAGAGTATAAAAATCGCTCCCAGAGGTACACATTTATATACTATATGTTCTTAAAACTTTTTTTTCTTTTTATCTAACATGGCTATCATTATGAAAAACAAGCAGAATTTTGTTTTTGTCAATGTGTTCCATAGCTGCTTAAAATTAGTTGCATAATATGCTTCTGAATAATTTTGTTTCATTATCATTTTGTCTCAGATTGGACAAAGAGAGATTTTATCATTTTCATGCAGGATAAAATAAACTCTCTGGTCTAATCACAGTGAAAGTGCATTGCATTTTTTGTGGCTGTTGAATACTATTTAAATAAATTTTCCTCAATTCATTCTGTTCATTTTTTTTTGCTAAGTATCCTTCAACTTCAGTGATGAATGCTTTCCACATTGCTTATCAACATATTTATAAAACCAAGATAATGTTTTATTTACAGGAAAGAGATGATAGAGATGAGTCATAAAAGAAAAGAATTTCTAGTTCAGAAAACCCTAGCACAGCAAGGAAGAATATGTTTTCAAAGGCCTGAATATCCACAAGGTACCTAACCGACGTCTTTGAAAACCTGCCCTGAATGCATGATACTGAGTAGGCTGACATTTCTTCTATCAAAGGAAGCATTTTCTTTTCTTAAATTTTAAATACAGCTAAAGACTTATTTTTTAATGCCCCTCCCCGCCCCCACCCCCCACCCCGAAAAAAAAGAGACTCTGGTCGTGTACTGGCTTTGTGGGCATATTTTGCAAACAAATCAACTACCTTTTCTCTGGAAGAATAGACTTCTCTATCAAATTCAGCCAGAAGCCTTCAGTCCTTGAGTTTAAGATCGTATTACCTTTATGTTAGGTCTTCAGATGTAGAAGTTAGTGTGTACTGAGGAGCAGGTTCAAATCCACTGCATCTGCAGTGGGAAGAAGATGCTGCAATGTTATTTTGCATCAATAATAATTTACAGCTTTGGAACAGCACATTATATTTTCTGTGCTGCCCTTTCCTTTGACGAAGTTCCTGAATGAGATCAAAGACAGCTGGAAACAATCTTCAGCATGTTCAGGTTGCATCCATCGAGTCAATTTTTCCTCCTAAACAGGCCATCAGTCACTTGCATCTTTACATACCAGAACTGAGCAGAATTATTAAAGGGCTTTGATAGTGTATAACTACAATGAAAAAAAACCCCATTGTTTCATAAATATAAAACAGAATTTTTTTTAGAGATCTGCAATGCTTCTGGGAAAGAAGTAGGCTTGTACAAAAGATCTTTCATTTGCTACTAGAGTGCTATCTTTGGTCATTGAATAGCAGCCAGGGAAGTTGGTAGAATATTTCCTGGTTGTTTTGCATGCTACGAGCAACAAAGTAAACTAGTCATAATCTGCAGATTTTTCATGTTTTGCTCCTGAAGCTGTAACACTTCATCTTATCTTCTTGTATATTATTGTGAAAAGTTAGGATACATTTTGTGATAATTTTGATTAGCAGTATTATTCCTGAAGAACAAAACAAATTTCATGAACTCTTTGCATAAAACATTTGTATAAAACATATGAGAACATGTATAAAAAAAGGTATAAAACATATGTGAATCTAAATGTGAGACTTTGCCTATACTTACACAGATCACATCCTAAGTGTAATCGAGAAGCTTTTGAAAATAATATGCAGAGGCATAGTAGAATGTTTTCAAATAAATAAAATGCCACTTTTGGTGATTGACTTAAGACCAAGGCCTATAAAAAGGTGTAGTGTGAATAACAGAGTCTTTTCCATTCTGCCTTACATTTCAGGTACAGAAAAGATTTTAATAGTATTATTTATTACTTCTTGGGATATTAATAACTGTTTTGGAAAATTGTAGAAGCCTGTGATGTTGCCTTTTTTAAAGAGAGGTTTCACTTTTCAGAAATCCATATTTAAGCGTGTATATCAAGAGCATGTTTAGACTCTTCTCTGCTGAAAAAATGTTCACCGGTTAGAACTTCTGCACTTTCCACTTCAGAAAAGGAGAGCATCAAATCGTCTTTTCTTGGCTATGTAACAGAGGTCAAGATGGATAGTTTTAATTTGCAGCTAATGAAAACCCCGTTTGGATTCATTACTTAAATGTGAAAAGTTCCATAGTCAACATCTGTGAGCCAACTAGATTTAAATATTATTTCTTCAATGACATGGAATTTTATTCCGGAAGTCTGTGAAGCATATTGCTTGATGTATCCCAAAATAATTCCAATTAGTTTTTGAATTTGAGCATGATAAATATGAGCTAAAATTATTTACAAATTATGCTCAATTAAAACAAGCAGCTGCAGGTATATTCTGTAATGATAAGCTCTTGAGAAACAAGAGTATTGGGGCAACTCTTTCTCTAGCTGAAAGTACATTATGTAATGATAAGCCCATGAGAAATGAGAATACTGGAGAAACCCTTGATCTAATTGAAGTCAGTGGGAGTTCTGAAATCAAGAGAAATTGCTCATGGCACTAGAGACACAATCCTACACTATTAAAGTAAACGTGGGTCTTTTCTACAAACTGGAAGAAAAAGGATGATCAAGGTAAACCCAAATCACTCAGCTTCAGAGTTACTGCACCCGTAAATGCATTTTAGGGAGCAGAGGCTTTTTGTTCATTTTTAATATACTGTTGTTTGTGAATTAAGTATTTTCTATGGTTTGAAGATTTTTTTAAAAAACATATACTTCAGGTAAAGACTAAGAAGAACCCATCTGACCTGCTTTTTCATAACTAGGGAAATGGTTGCAACACTTAGAGCCAAGAGGAACAGTTATTTATTATACAGAAAGCAGAACAAAATTAATTTCTAACCACACCTGCTACTGCTCTTTAGACACCTTTTAATTTAATGTAATCCATTGTGAACATTCTGATTTCACATTTACACTTTTCATTGCTCTCTTTTATGTGGTCTAGTGAACTAGGTATGATTTTTGATGTCGTACCAACTTTTATTTTTAGTTAGTTTAATAAAAAGATTCTAGACACAGGTGTGTGCTTAGTCCTTACAAAGTCTGAACAGGAGCTGGCCAAAGGAAAAAAAAAATGTAAAAACAATATTACCTCTTAAGTTTTCCAGAAGATTTTTCCCCATGAAATTAAAACAAAGAGTAAATCATTTTTGTAACACCTTTCCACGTTTGTATTCTGTCCTCCATTTCCTCTCAAAGACAAGAAAATGAACTACTGCTTCTTTTCCTTTTAAACAATGCCGTTTAATAGTAAGATTCAAAAAAAAAAAGAAGTTTATTTTTAAGTAAGTATTTTCATATTTAAAAAGCTTTGGGGACACATTTTTGATGAGCTCTACCCTGCAGAAACAGTTAGGCTGCACCATCTTCTTGATAGGTTTTACCCTCCAGACATGGAAACTTGGAAATCAAGACATTTAGAAGCGCATTCCCTTGTCACAATCTCAGTCAAATCACATAAATTTCAGTTGATCCTCCAAATCTATGACAACCACATAACCAAACGATCAGAGCACTTAGGCATTATAAGGTGGCAACTGGAGTTGTTTTGTTTTGTTTTTGACACTTGGTGGAAAAATTCTTGTCTCATGGTTAGCTCTATAATCCTCAGGCCAGATAGTCCACTGTGAATACTTGGCTACAAAGTCAAGCCCAGAGATTACATTCTAAAGAAGGATAAGGAATTTAAATAGAATGAATTTGGCTACAAGGACAAAAATGTTAGGTATACGTCTTTAGAGACAGTCTGACACTAGTACGCATAAAAAAATCTGACTGGATATAGATTTTCACCTTTTAAAGGAGCAAGCTTTTCAAGCTGAAGAGGTTTTAAGGTTTCTGCTCTATTTCTGTGGTATAGAAAGAAAGGCTACTAGAGTCTTCTCTATAGTATTTTGATGGGAAAATGGATGAGAAGAGCCTGTATGCAGTGCAGTAGCCTTGCACGTACAGGCTTCACATACACTTTCTTTGTTAACTGTGCCCTGATTCACGTTAGACTTCACTGTGCCGAGAAATTTGGATGGGTTGTGTCACCAGCGCTGCTGTCGACAAGCTCTGAGCAGGGCCAGTTCTCCACGTTGCCCATCCTCTGCATCCATATGTCTGCATGACTCACAAGATCCACGGAGATCCACCTAAGAGCATGGACCTACTCACAGTGCTGCTTACGCATTGCGCTGTAGCAACTATTCTCATAATTTGTAGTGTGTCCTCACAGAAAAGTAACATATTGCTTTTCTGACTGTAAAAAGAAACACCATTTGTGAGGCCCAGTTACCCTGAATTTATTCAGCTTCTGATCCATAGACAGAAGGTCCTCCTTTTCCTCCCTACCTAACAGAGCAGACTTTAGTCTTCCTGAGCCATTACCCGAAATGTCACTGTGCTGTTTTAACTCTGCTGACTGCCATAAAAAAAAAGTTAGAGAATTTCGATCTTCAAAAATACTAAGTTGTGCTTGTGTTAGAAATAAATATCACTATCATCAGTAGAAAATCTTGCAATGGATTTAAGAATCCTTATTTCAGAAAAGCTCATCAATCACTGTAAAGTACATTTCCTCTTGAATTGCAATAAACAGATGAGAGCGGCACTCAAAAGTAGAAACAGGAATCTATTTTGAAGGAGATTATTTCTAAATATTCCATAAACAATCTTAATGAAAGATATTTTCCCCAAGTTTCCTTAATCTCCCTTGAGATACTAGGAAATTTGTTTTCAGAAGGGATTCATTTTCTGAAGAATTATTTTACAGAATAGCACTAGAACATACTATCTATTTTTCTCTTTTATTTTATTAACACTTGTTTACTGTTCAATGTATTAGCAAATAATTAGATTTATATAGATTGGTCATTGAAGACCCAAACTATAAATATATGTTGTGTCAAAAAAAAAAATAATTTCCAAAGAATACATTCTTTGGAATTAAATCAATAAATGCTTATTTAAATAAATAAGCATTTTTTAAAAGACATATGCATATAAATATATACATATAAAGATACAGACAAATAAAGATACAGCATATCACAACATAACCAAAGGATGAAGTCGGAGCAGTAGCACTTCTCTGCTAAAATATGGTACATGATTTATAAGTATGAGATGGATAGTCAGTCTTTAGTAGCTATAAAGAAATCTTAACTCTTAGTTTCTACTTTCAGCTGCTTTCAGTAATGCCAGTAACCACTGCAAACTTAATTCCAAGAGAAAAGAACTTCCTGTATATTTCACACTTTTGATTTTTTTGCAGTAAGATTAAGCTGGAGTGGCAAGAGGTCCCTGCACAGCAGGGAAAAAGAATACTATGAAAAAACTTACATATATGAACTGCTGTAATGGAAATGGAATTTATTTACAGAATATCAATAAGAATAAATGAGAAAATAAAGTGGAACACTTGCTCTACTGTGATATCCATAAATTACATGTGATGATGTTATGTAAAATTTTCTTAATAAATATTATAATGTAGGAAGAAATAAATGATCTTACATAGATTATTTTAATATATATAAATAAATATATTAAAGAATGTAAGAACTAGAAAACCAGGCCATAGTTATCAAAACAACCAACAGTCTTCAATGTTCTTGTGCATATCGCTTTCTTTGAAAGGGTATTATTCTCCCTAACTGCCTGAATATTTACCATGTAGAAAAAGTGGGTTCCTGTAAACAGTTACAATAAATTGCAGGTTACAGTAAGATGATGACAAATGCACTTTCTAAATTGCACTTAATGGAAGTGGAAAAGAAGGCATGCAGTACAGTGATCATTTAGCAAATGATCTTCTTCATATTTTTAATTTTCCCTTTTCCTTTGAATAATCGTCTTAAATTCACATAAAACTAAAGGTATTAAGATGTTAATTTTTAAAATACCTTAAAGATATTGGGTAAAAAATCACAACATATAGCCAGTCCAAATGGCAGAATCATTGCACAATAGTGTATTCCCTTAAAATGCAATCACATGCAATTACATGCCTGTAAAGAGCAATAAAAAGGCATAGGCATTAACCTCCAACCAACATTTAAGCCAATGAGCTAGAAGAAGGATAGTTGTCAGAAAGCCATAGTAACCTAGGTCAGGCAGGTAAATAGCAGTAAGAAGATAAAATATTGGCTTTATTGTCAATGAACGCTCATAATCTGGTCTCCGAGCTGTGTCTCTGAGCAACAGGTTTGTTATATACACAAACAGGACTCAAAGTTATGAAATGGTGTGTATTTATACGTTTCAGTATAAGGAAAGGTGGAAATATATCAAAATAAAGAATTCATCAACAGACAGATCTTAGTCAAAGTAATTAGAACTAACCAGAGTTCCAGATTTTAGGATTTTGTGGGTAAAAGGACATATGATTGAAAAGATTTGTATCACTAAACCCAGATTTCTAGTCTTCATCATTCTGAACAAAAGCTAACAAGTGTGATGCAAAAGCAACAGGGTGATATAAGTAGAAAATATTACAAGAGGATATGGTCTGGAGATATAAATTATCCAGCTAATATTTCAGTGCGTGTTTTTAAGCCAGGAACCAATTTATTTGAGCTACTGTCTGCCTACATGGCCACACTGCAAGGCCAGTGGGGCACATGTAGGTGGGTTCAACCTTGGCAATAAATTCTTACTCTTATTGGGATGTAGTTGTTTGCTGATACACTTGGATACAAAAAAAAAAGTCTAATCCAAGCACAAAGTTGTATGGTATGTCAGAGACAAACCTTTCTTATACAGGTGTCTTTCTCTCTTAATCCTCTTTTGGATTAGATATCCAACTCCCAACAGTTTACCTAAGAAAGAACGACTCCAGTATTTTGGGAAAAAAAAAAAGGACTTTATTATTTATTATCTTTTTTTCTTTGAATACCACTGCTAACCTAGAAGATTACACATATTATTCAAACTGGCATTCAAACTGGCAGCACTGGTTTTAAAAAAGACCAGCTACACTCCATAACTTTCCCAAATGATCCACCTGGAGCTGTTCTTCCTAGTGTAATTTTGCCTTTGAACAAAATACGCAGCTTGTTTTGAAAATACTTACCTGTGAACAAAGATTTGAATTATTTAAATACTCTTATGATTATTTGGTTATTCTTAGTTTTGTTTGTTCTACTACTGATAACATTTAATCATTATTACAAGGCATTTTTAATGCAAAACATGTATCAAAATAATTCTAGGTACCAAAAAAAAAATCATTTTAGGTACTCTATATCTGAAAAAAAAGAAAAAAATAACAAATTTCAGCTTTAAAAAATCACTTCCTTTTGAAACGCTATTAAGAGACCCAGTTTCCTGAGGTGGATGTGGCTACTAGGACCGAGTGGGACCAGATGCATGAAGAACCACAGGACCCTTGGATGAAGCTCAAGGAAAACCCTTTAATTTGCAGTAAATGGCTGGGATGTAAAAATGCAAACACTATCAGGGCACAGTCTGACCTCAAGCACTGCAGGCAATGAAACATTTCACAGGCCTCAGCCCCCAAATGCACACGAATTTCGGCGCTCAGGCCAGGGTGCGCTTGAACACTCTGGCAACCTTGGGAGTTTTGGTGATTTCTTCTTAACCTCAAAATCAGCTGATCACGGTTGCAACCAGCCATAGCAATAACCCCCCTGGCTCTTGGGTGGCAGCTGAGGCCAGCGAAATTACGTGGATCTTCACAAAACGGGGCTCGCGGTGCCATCGCTAGCAAAGGCAGCAGCCCCGGGCCGTTTTGCCAGCACAGCGCCCAGCAGCAAACGGGACTTGCGAAAAACTTTTATACCCCCGCCACCCCGGCGCCCGCAGATTTCCAATGTTTTCACGCCCTGCTCGTCACTCCCGTCGCTCGCCCACATCCTGAACTAGGGATTTTCTTGAGTCGCTCTTTCTGTTTGTTTGTTTGGTTTTTAACCGGGGGGCAGCCCCTGCGCGGCCGCCGTTTCCTCAGCGC
>NW_010586516.1:60897-76447 GCF_000705375.1 Tinamus guttatus
AGGCGCGTGGAGCAGCCGCGGGGGCTTCTGCGGGGTGAGGGGCGCGCGGCCCCTCGGTGCCGCCCGGGGGTGGTGCGGGGCGAGGGGAACCGGGGCGCCCTGTGCCCGGGGGCACCGAGAGACTTGGCTTATAAACAGGGAAGAACTTTCGAAAATACTGCTTCCCATTGTCCTCCGGACTGCTTGTATTATTGCTGTTGTTATTGGTTTATTTTCTTTTTCTCTAACGATGCCTTTTCCAGCATGAAAAACTGGCTTCTGGCCTCTTATTACCGAAAAAAAACCAACCCCTTTGTAAACATTGAAGTTTTAGGTGGTGGAGAGAGTGCTTCTTGGTGAGGTGCTTTGGCTGCGTTTTTCATTTTATTCTTTGGCCTTTCCTCCCCTTGGCTTTGGCTTTCGGGATGGTGCCAGTTTTGGGCGCAGGTTGCGCTGTCACAGAAGGTGCTGGTAGCTGCGTGGCCTTTCGAGCCACGCTCCCTACTAATAACTTCTGTGTCCCTCCACCCCTCCACAGATACGTCTCAAACCCTCTTTCCTGCCTGCCAGAAATGTTTACACCAAGTCCAACCTCTTAATATTAATGCACCATCAGTTTAAAAAAAGTCCTGCTGCAGGCCTCATTTCTTAGAGAGAGCTGCTGTCTACAGAAGTACTTGAGGGTTAATGTTTTTACGTTGCTGTGGGTGGGGAAAAAAAACAGTACTATTTTTGCTTCATGTTAATAAACCCATCCTCAGATTGTAGAAAATATGGAAGTTTTGGTGTAGTTGTGAAATAAATTGTTTTCCTTGGCTGGAAGAGCGAAGCTGATGGAGGACAACTAGGCATGTTCAGAGCCTTCTCTAGTAAGACAGCAATTGTAGCTCTCTCTTTCTTAGTCAAATTTCAGCTTTTTTAAAATGCTATCATGAAGCATTGAAGAAACTATCTAATGTATTCTTCATTTCATATCGTATTTCATGCAGTTGGGGCTTGCTTGGAACTGAGCTTTTACCTAAAGCAGGTTCCCCTGCTATGTATGCTTAATCAGGTGGTTCTCTATATACCGAGTTTTCTGAGATCCAAGCAGAGATTTTACAGTTAAAATTCAATGAAACTGAGCCTCAGCGCTTGAAGTATGTGAGTTGTCACAGTACAGTGGTGTATAGAGATACTCCATATATTTGCTAACTTTCTGGGAGGTTGCAAGGCAGCAGAATGCTAACCTCGTGTTGTTTCCAGGGCTTTTGTGAGCGTGTCTTCATGTCACTGCAGACGTGCAGCACCAGAAGTGTTCTTCAGTTTTGGAAAAATAACATGTAGTCCTCAGACTTTCCAAAAAGTTGTCCTATGGAAATCTGCAAAAGATGTATGTTAATTTAGACCATGTTGTTAATTTCTTTGATTGTGGCCTATGAACTAAGTCAGACAAACAGCTTGGATTTCTCTTCAAAAGGGGTGTTTTGAAGAAAGGACAACTCGATCCACATCCTTCTGCAAGTACTTTACACATCTTAATTCTGCTCAGCCCAGGGAAATGGTGGAATGTGAACTCATTAAAAGTCCTTTTTGGGGAAGCGATTTGATTCTGCTACTTTTTATGAAAGGTTTTGTAATCATGCAGCAACTTGAACATCAGCATTGGACATTAGAACATTAGAAAGATTTCTTGTACCTTGAGCAGATTTCCTCAGTTACCTTGAGCAGACTGAATATTTGTTGCATTATTGCTGGCAGAACTGAGGCCATAGTTCAGGGTAATTCCTCACTCAAGTGTCTCATTTGCTGTAGCTTTACTTCCTTCCAGGGCCTACACAGTACTATTTTGGTAGAGTTTGAATAGTACAAAGTGTCACAGGGAGGTAAGTGATAGCAAAAGATAGTTAAGAGGAGGCCAGTTTTTGCTGATGTGTGTCTCAGTTTTTCTTTCGTCCTGCTTTAATGTGTGTTAGCAACCGTACCAGGGAGAGTAGCTCAAGCATTTGTGATGCTCCAAGGGAGCAGAATAAGCAGTATAAAAGTAAATGCAATCTGACGTGGGACTATGAATACTAAAATGTGTTGAGGATAAATTGGACAGGTTTGGGACTGAAAGATTGAAAGGCTGAGTAGAGATTTCTTTGCCAACTTAGGTATGTATTTATGTAGTGTAAAGTATTAAACTGAAAAGAAATAGAGAACTTTGAGTTTCCTTTTTTTTAATTATTTTTTAAAGAGAAATAATAGCTTATGGCTGTGCCAAAAGCTAGTTTCATTCTGTTTTTAGTGTATACTCATTCTTTTGGGAATACATATCCAGCTTCAAAAGACAATAAATGTGCTTGTGACAGAGCTCCCAAGTTCTGTCAGCCTCTGTCCCTCTTCATTTCATTAAATTTACAGTAGCAATAGGCAAGTAAATATCTCTCAGAAAACTTGTCCTGCAAATTTTCCCTGATAATTTCAGGTGGTGAAATACATGCAGCAGTGTGTTTTTTAGAGAATAATAACATTATGAGTGCTTGTAATGGAATATCCATTATTCACCTCTAAAAAGCAGCTTCATACCACTCAAATACATATGCTTTTGATAAAACAGGAGGTAAAGATTGATATAAAATTGATCCTATTGTTATTTTTGCGTTTTCCTCTAGAAATAATTGAGTTCTGAACTTTTTACTAGCTAAGTTGGATAAACTTCTATACTAATTATTTTAGAATAATTTTGAGACATCCAAAAGCTCAGTATGGTTCTTGGCTTTTGTTTGTTTTGTTTTGTTTTCCCCCTCCCCCTGTATGTTTATAACTTTTTTTATATTAAAATAAAAAGTGTCGTCTACTTCAGCATCTTCTGGCAGCTAAAATGAAAAACCACAAAAAAATGTCCTTACCTTATGGTCCTGGATGCAAACAGAAAAATTACTGCATGTGAAGTGTTACTTGACGTATCAAATGCATAAAGAGGGCTGCACAGATACTGCCAGAGATTACACAGGCTGATTATAAAAAGGCAGCATAGTGCAGAATATGGCTTAGACTGCTTACCGAGAGACATAAAACTCTGAGATCAAAGTGTTAGAAATTAAGACTTCTTGAATTCACCTAAGTAAAAGTGTCTCTAGTTTTTCTTCTGTTCATTTCTCATGGTCTTTAGCTTGTACTTGTCATGTGCGGGCATGCAAGCAATAACCACTGCAACTCCACGTCATTTCAGCAAGTTTTGAGGTGTACGTTTTTGCAAATTTGACCAGTCTTCTTTAGAGGCTGTAATACGTATTTAAAGACATAGATACGCAGCTAAAGCTTTTACTCATATATATATTTATATATTTGTCTTGAAAATTTATATTAAGGTAAAATATCGTGGAAATTATTGGCTCTTTTCCCTGTCCTTAATCCTGCACATAACTCTTTGGACTTTCAGAAGCTCAGTTGGCTTCATTTATGACAAGGATGTAAGCCACGTGTTGCCTACAAAATTGTTTTTTCTTTGCTTGCTATATTGCAAAGAAAACTATACACGTTAAACCCAAATCTTTACTTGATTAGCTAGGATGCTGATAGGGTAGCTGAATGTGTGTCCCTCTGACTTCAAAAACCTGCATGGGATGAGTATTTTCTTGCTTGCAGGTATTCTCAACCTAAGAATGCTGTATATAGGCATTTCTATGCAGGTGCTTCTCTCCAAGCATTGCTTCCTATTGCGTCTTTATAGGCTACATATAGCAGATGCAGCTTCCTGTCCTTTGATGAATTTTTTCTTTTTATCTGTCAAATGTAGTAGGCTGGCAGATATAGAAAAATTTAGGTTTGTAAAGTATGTTTTTGTGTATATGTGTGTGTGTTCCAAGCTCCAAATAATTCTGCTGTAAGACAATTCTGGATGAGAGCCATTTTCTCTGGCACTGAAGGTATAAATAGTAGATGTTATAGAGTTTCTACAGAACTTGTTAAGTGCTCTCCAGTTAGAAAAATGGAAATGAATTTACTAACATTGTTACATAAACCATACTGATATGTGGTGTTTTTCTTTGCTTCCCAAAGCAGTAAATAATAAGCAGTTGTATTTGCATTATTTATCTCGTATGCTTTAAGATACTCATCTGTAAGAAGATTTGTGTAAGGTTTTGATGGTCTCAAGTTAATGTGATGAATTCAACTATCAGATAAATTGATTTTGTTTTTTCAGGCCCCAGCATTACTATTGTACCTCTAGTATATTCTATATTATTTAGAGCAATGTGTAAGTTGCTGCTCTAGATGACAACAGTGTTGGAAGTGGGGCTCCAGTTAAGCCTGGTTTTATGATGTGATCTCTGCTTTATTCTTAATCAGTCTAAAAGTTATGTGGTGAATGTGCTGAAACCCTAGTTTGGTGTCTGAGTAGGGGCCTGATTTTTCTCCCCTACCCTGCAAAGCAATGTGTGTTCTTCAAATCGGTCCAGAATAAATTAGTAGACTATTGCAAGCGTTTTCCTAAGCAAGTTTGATCCCAAGGTCTCTCTGAGACAGCCTGCTATGTTTTCTGTTGTTTCTGGTTTGGAGAATTCCGTCTCACCACCACGTTTTGGTGAGTGTTATAAGACCAGGTAGTTAAAATCTGTAATCTATAACGTTAACTGTGTGTCTGGTTTTGGTAATGATTTTTAGCATCCTTCAGAATCCCATACATACTCCTTTGGTAGCTGACTGGGCATCAGAGTAGGAGGTTTAATAAATGAAGTAAAGGAAGAGAGACGAGCGGTACCGGGGAGAGGTTTTGAGCTGCAGAAGGAGAGAGGCCGTTGAAGCTTGAGAACGGAGGGAGTGCTACTCCCAGGACAGGGCAGGGTTTTGTTAGGGAAAAGCTCTTCTTGCTAGAGCTGATGAGAACTCACTCAGGAGAGGTTTTGAGCTACAGAAGGAGAGAGGCCGTCGAAGCTTGAGAACGGAGGGAGTGGTACTCCCAGGACAGGGCAGGGTTTTATTAGGGAAAAGCTCTTGCTAGAGCTGATGAGAACTCACTCACTCACTGCAGATTTCTCACTGGCTTCTCTGGACAGAAGCTATTTGTGCAGCACATTCATTTTGATGCAATTTGTGCTGGGAAAGTTTTCCAGGTTGGAATTTTGGTTAGCTCAGAGAGAGGCCAATTCCAGAATAGTTGGTTTGTGCATTGAGATGTGCAAGTCTCTTGGCTACATGCAAGTTCTTAGGTTTGGGTCTTTGCAAGGTAAATGGTTGGGCTGTTTTCCTTTTTTTTTTGGAGCTTTCCTTCACCTCCACCACCCACCTTTCCCTGCAGAAAGACAGAGGCAAAAGCCACTCTGGTCCAAAATTCTGTGAAACTTTTAACTTTTCTCTTCTTAGCTTTTGAAAGAGAGAGAGCTGTTGGTTAGCAGTAAGCCCACCTAGGAAGCACCGTCTCCCCTTTGCGGAGATTTGTTGGTTGAAAGAAGGTTACAAGAATCTATAAACATACTTCAATAACGTGCTGCAGAGACGCCTAAAGAAGATTAGTACAAGCTGTATGAGTTTGTCAGTTGTGCTGACATAACTAAAGATTCTCTTTTTAAATCAGATCACTTGAACATGTCTTTACCTACTGCTTTGATACAGTGTGTCTCTGGTTGTATTACTAAAGCTTTTGCAGGTGCTCACCCGAAGCACACGCACTGCCCTGGACTAGTCATGGGCCTTTGGCATGGGCCTTTGAGATGATTTTTGGAAAAAATCTAGTTGCTTGGGAAAACACTTAAATGCAAGTGTAAAAAAATCCACTTCTCCAATCTCTTACTGAAGGGATAGAATGGGGTCTGTATAGTGCAATAGTCCTTTTGCAATCTGATCGGGTGTTGGCCAGAAAAAAAAAAGGGCGAGGGGAGGGAAGGGAGCTGTTACATCAGTACTGGTTTAGATATCTTTGTGTGAACAAAATAGGTGCTTTTTGAAATCTGCGGAGTTTTAAATGAAAAATAGGAACATGGAAAACAGGAACAGAAATTGAAAAGTATGCATTGATTTTAATTGGGTTAACATCTTTTTTTTCTTTTTATTTTTAGTGTGTGAGAGTTTAAATGTATGTCAGAGAGAACAAGAGAAGAACCAGAATTGTCTGTATGGATGTATATATGTATATAAATTTTTATATGCTGGAACTTCAGAGCTCTGCTAGTTTTCATGACAGAGCTTCTGTATTGTTGGCTCTGCAGACTTTTGACCTGACTCTGGAGATGACTGTCATAAAGGTTTTGAATTTGTGTAAATCTCATGCAGTGTGTTCATATAAACAGTGAAAACTTGATCTTTTATCCAGTATATGAGAACTTATACACCAGTGCAAAATTCTTCCATATCAGGGCCCAGTTCTTCATAGGCGAGCTAAACAAAACATACATGGAGCAGTCCCATTGATTTGATGTCTGCTTTAGGTTAAATTCATTTCTGTGCATTGAGACTTGTTATTAACAAAATCAGATTGGTTAAGGCTGGGTGGAAAATGATTTTTTGCTTCTGTGGAGTGTTATTCAACTGGACAAAATGTCTGTCTGTTCGAAAACTTCCACTGCAGTGTTACCTCTCCAGCAGAAGGGCTGGCTGGGGTGGCTGGACGTTCTGTCTACAGATGATTGACGTCAGGATGTAGGAGAAAAAGCCAAGTCCCTGATCTTAGTCTTGAGTAATCGCGAATAAGCTGCATTCAGTCAAAGCTTTGCAAGAATGACAGAAGGGGTATAGTCCTGTCCTTAGTCCTCAAACCTTCTTAAGTTTGATTCTGATAAATCAAGACTTCATAAAAAAGATTCTTATGTGGTTTTGCCAATGGAGTCAAAATTCTTTTCCTAGTAATTCTAACAACTGCAGGTCAGTGCACAAGTTGTGCAGAGTTCATGCATGGGCTTTTTTAGAAACACTCTCCAGGCTTAAAAGGACTCTTAATTTCAAAAAACAAATTTAATATTATGCCTCCTATTGTAAGGGAAAGAAAATACTAAAGTAATTTTTTGAGATTAGATTGAGATACTAGTTCCAGTACAGATGCGTTTACCACATTTGACAGTAATTTGAGCACAGCCATGTCTAACTGCTTCCCATTTATGGTTGGGCTCCAAACCCTAAGGAAGTTAATTAGTTCTTTGTTCTTTTTGAGCTTTCTACCAATGAAAAGGGGAAGGAAAATGTTTTAAATTGTGTTTTACATTCTCATTTTTCCATAGAGCTTGGATTAGTCTCCAAAATAGAGCAGAGTGGTCCCCAAAACAGGGAAAAGCCATCAGTCCTTAAGCACATTCCCATGGGTGTAATTTCTGGTTGACAGGTACAGATTCTGTTGGGAGAGTGTCTTCCAAGAGCACGGTCATGAGAGGCACTTGAGGAGGAAGAAGCCTTGTCCTGGGGGGTCCCAAACAGATTAAAGGTCCCTTATCTTTAAACAGAAGGAAGGAACTGATTTCTCCCCCCCTTCCCTTTTTCTTTCCCCTCCTCTTATTTTTTCTGGCTTGTTCCATTCTTGTAATTTGTAAGATAAAACAGACCTCTGTAAAGCAGAGTATATTAATTGGATCTGTTTTCTTGACAGCGAGGGACTGATCTTCTGTATCTGACAATGTTGAACATTCCTGTGTAAAACAGCTTGGATTTCAGGTTGACTATGATACTTAACCTATTTTTCCTGTATATATTTTAGTACATACATTTTTTTTTTCCCAAGTGAATAATTTACACTTAAAAGCGTCAGTATAATTTAGGAGAATCACTTCCAAATCCTTCTTAAGGATTTCTCCTCATACAAAGGTTCAAAAATATCTTAACTTGTGAATCATGTGGAGTCCAAGACAGGAAATAAAGTACTGGAGATGCTCTTAATCTCCTGCTGTTTGGGATTTTGGAAGACTTGGTACACTTTTCTCTCCACCTCCAATTTGATTCTATTAAATGCACTTTAAAATAATATTTGGATACTTAAAAGTATGCAGTGGGGAGCTTGTGTACTTATCTTAGATTTACCAGCTCTAATAATATTTGATAAGCATTTAAGCTATATGAGTACAAGTAATGGAGGAAAAAGTTTTCGTGCAAAAGAAATCCTAGGATTTATTTTCAGATCTGCCTTTGAAAGGTGCTTTTATCTTTTGTCCTGCTCACCCTTCTGAAATAGGTTTTTTTTTTTTTTCCACTTGCAAGTATGTCAAGTAAATTCAGTCTAATGTATCACTTTCCATGTATTAGTTTTCCAGAAAACTTGGATTAAAATGAAATTGGTTTTCAGCTTTGTGAATTATGTTGCTTCTCTATCGTACAAACTTGTGACTAACACTGTAAGTTACTACTTCTTTCTTTGCCTTTTTGAAAAGGAATAGTTTTATTTAATAGTAATGGGAAATGAAAGCTGTCTTGACCTCTATGAGGTATTGTCACTTGAACTTCTTATGACAGCAAATGAGCACTTTTGTTTAAACAAAAAGGATTTGGATCTTAGTTTAGCAAGACTTATGACTTTTTTGTGCATATTAGTTCCTTGAGCCTTAAACTGGAGGTGCTTAAGGGCATGATGAAGATGAATTTAAGAAACATTTTGATATCTATTATGTATGGATAAAGTCTTCCTAATAATAGTGAAATAACTGAAATCAGAAGTTATCAATTAACTTTTTTTTTCGGTAATGTGCTCACTCTAATTTTTCTTGGATTAGGTTTTCCTTTCCCTGAGTACAGTGAAAGTGTGAATGACTTGTAATCTCTCTTGAACTGAATGTTGTTAAATAGCATAGGTTTTCTGTAATAAAAATGAGATAAAAATATAACGGGTAACGGTAAGAGTGGGATCTTTATGCTTGATGTGTTAACCTCTTTGCCTTTAATATGAAATCCCACGTCTGTGATTGAAGCATGTTGTTGTTACTGCCCTTTAATGGGGAGCCACATAACAGGCAGACACTCAGCACAGGGCCCACATGACAAAATTCATCTCAATGCAATATAAAACTAAACATAAAAGTGTATAGCTGAAAAAAACCCTTGCGATTTGCACATGCAGGGTTTGCAGACTGCCAGCACTACTGGCTGCGCTTACCAGTGATTTAAAATACAGAGTGCGATAGCCCGGTGGCAAAAGCCCTCATTCAGAGTGTAAGATAGGCCAGTTAATTCTCCCCTCTACCTTTCCTGTCTGCACAGAGCCTCGACACCAGCCCGCAGGATGCTCTGGAGCAGGGGGTGCTTTCTGTTCCTCCTTTAAACTGTTCTGTTCTGCAGAAGATTAATGGAGCCAAAAAAGAAAGAGCTGGAGATGAAGTGTTTTCTCTGGCCAGAGGATTAAGCAGCTGCCTTAGAGTGGGAAAACCTGGGACCTTCTTCCTGGCCCAGTTATCCTGCATCTTAAACCCTCTCTGCACAGCAGAAAATCAGGCAGTGAGAGTTTCTCTTCAGGTTTGCCTGAGTCTGTAGCTCGAATCCCCTCGGGGAGTACTGAGTCCTTATGTGTTGCAGAGGTACCAGGACCATTCAGCCATGACTCACGGTGGAGCTGCCAGCGTGTTTTATTCAGCATGATTCTGCGAGGGGGTGATTGGCACGTTCACACTTCCCTGTCAGCACATGCTGAAGGAGGTAGGTTAAAGCTTAGCCACGAGGAAGGCGTCGATTCACTTCTGTTAAGATTAAATACTTCTGCTTGTGTATGCAAAAATAAGGCTAAGGGCTACTGTGGAATTTTTAATTAAAACAAAAAAACCCTCTGGAATATGGGTACTTCCTAGATGAAGCAGCTCTGTGTCTGTGAAGGAGAGGGGTTTTGATCATGAGGTCCTTCTTTCTGTGGCCCTTTAGGAGCCCGACGCACCTATGATGCCCTGACTGCTTGTAGTTTGTACTGATTTTTGGAGGAATTGCTTGTGCCTAGGACAAAAGAGAGGTGTTTTATCTCAGTTCTAGATAAGATTGGTTGTGGATCTGACCTCTGCTGATTGTCAGAATGTTCTTTGCTTTGAACTGCATTTTTGGAAAGGAGGCCATCGGCCTCGGGTCTGTTGTGTCACCAGCAGAATGTGGCAGGAGCTGTGCTTAGGTGGGGACAGCAGATTTGCAGACTCGGAGTTTGTGTCACATGAAACAGGCTCTAAAGAGAAATACTGTTGGCCTATTGGCTAGTCTGAATTTCTTTGCAGGTTATCTTTCCACTAACACTTCATACTAATTTTGAAGTTTCTCATATGTTTTCTCTATCCTGTTCTTTGGTTTTCTGTCTCTCTAACTCCTTCGGATATGTGCCGCTCATGGAGCTTCTGCTTGATGCTTCTTGCATTATGAGTGGTTAATTTTCCTACTGCTTTGATCATCTTTAAGCAGTAGGACTGAAAAACCTTTGCAGAGCACCTGCTGAAATTAAAAATTGTAAAGCATGTCAGGAAGTTGGATCACCGAGTACAGGACAGATATGAAAGATTATTTATCCACAGAATGTTACTCCCAAGGTCCTGTATTTCTGATTTCTGCTTTGTCAGAAAATGCCTGAAAGGGATTTGCCTGGTGTCCTGCTAAAGCTGTCCACAGTGGGTGGCAATTTGCTGCTACAACCAAGAACTCCATTAAGTCAAATTGCTTTGGTTTTGTTGCACTCTTATGCTTCCATAGAGAGATAGGGAGGTTTCCGTTATAGTTTTAAGCAGGTAATTATTTGAAAACTCTAGAGGTTGAAAACTCTAGAGGTACAAACCTCCCTCTCGGTCTCCCTCTCGGTCTCCCTCTCGGTCTCCCTCTCTGTATCCATATGACTCTACATTGTGAAAATGCAGAATTGAGTTTTCCAAATGAACGACCTTAACTTTGCCTGAAAGTGCCTATGTTATTCTAAATTAAAATACAGTTGGTCTTCACTTATAATTCCATTTTTAAAAAGGTTGGACACTGAACTCTCTTATATTCTGCTGTTGAGCAGAACAAAAACTTCCTTAATGAGGCTAATACTTCTGTCTGTAGGCTCTGGAATTTTGAGTGTATTAGTATCCTAAAAAGAAATGACAGGACTATATATTTTACATGGTGATGGAAAGTAAAATTAATGTAAATGTTTTTGTCCTGCACAGGCAGCCCTTCTGTCTCTTCTTAACTTCCGAGTTCTTGATCTTTTAGCCTTAATGTAATTATCTCATATGTTTTCTGTATATATAGTTCAGGCAAAGATCATAAATGACTTCCTCAGTATGCTGTTGCTTAAGAGGGAAAACACAGAATATTACTGCCCACCAGAAATTGCCATAGAAGCTGTCTTTTATTATTTGACTAGTTATATTCAAAAAACCTCAGGAAAATAAAGTAGCTAGTGAAACTTACTGATCATTTCAGAAGTAAAAACTCTCAGGAAACTTTGACATAATATGATATGTAGAGAAAGTTTTCAATTTTCAATATTTTTGGTAATGATTTCTTACAGTAGCATAAAAAGTATTGGCTAAGCCTTTTTCTTTCCTAAGAAATGTTTCTAGTCACAGTGTATTCATGGTTGTAGATAAATACATATATATATTTTGTGCATTACAGTGAAGCTTTATGAATCACATAGTTCTATGATGAATTGAACAGTTTAGCCCTAGTAGTTTCCTCTTTGATTTTGGAAATGCGTGTGAGCTCCAGAAAAGGTTTTTCCTGTATTTAGAAATACCCCTGCATTGGACTCTTTGTACACCTAATATATGAATGTTGGCAATGGCTGTTCCCTCAGTCGAGGTACCACCTATCTGCTTATTGTGAGACTTTGGCTTGGTGGTCCACAGATACCCAGAGCCTTGTTTGAACAAGCTTCATTTCTATGGGAAATAAGGCTAAAACAAACTATATTCAGTGAATACAAGTTTAACTCCGCATCTCTGAGAAGTGTCTGAGGAGTTAAATTTCTTCAGAAGTAGCCTGTAGTTTGTATGAGTTGCAATGGTATATAGAAACTTAGTTACCACTTCAAGGGTTTGGAAAGTCCTTGTTTGACTAAAAGTAATTGTTTAAATGTAGCCAATATCTTTCAATTCAAGTTACTCTGTATATTTGTATTTTGCTTAAAATGTATTTAATTTTGAACAGGTGCATACTTTTTAATGTTATTACGTTTGTGCTAATGATGTGCAGCTGTAGTAAAATGATTGACTATGACTGTGGAAAAGTGTCATTGTAATAAATGAATGAATAAAACCTGTCTGTGTGAATTTCAGAAAAAGGAGTTTGCTTTTGCTTTGCACCCCAGGCAATGACTGGAGTATCAGTTGTCTTTGTATGCTGCCAGAATTTCCCACTATTAGAAATTCTAGGTACCTGCTGATTTTATGGGCACAAAACCTGCAAATCCACAGAGGTGGGATTCTTCATGTGAGTTTGAAATTTCTCAAGTCTTCGACTTCTGTGGAAACTGAATGCCCTGATATAGGAGACAAATATCATGCCATCTTGGCCTTAAACTTTCTGTAGGGTCTGGAGGAGGAGGGGGGTCTCTCTGTGGTGTTATTGTGGCAAGTGTGTTGTCCTTCCAGCTTTGATTATTCAGTAGAGAAAAGCGCAAAATGGAGGTTAATTCCTTCCTGCCTGTGACTCTGAGGAATGTTCTTTATTAATTGCTTCTTCGTCCCGTTTCTCCCTGCGAGGGTGGTGTATGAAGGAGCCTCTGGTGGAGGCTGTGCTCTCACTTTCCCCTCTGCCCCAAATGTGCCCACTTAGTCTTTCCATTTACCTGGGGGTAACTGGGTTGCAGTAATAAAGGGCTGCTGCACCTGAGCTTTACAGAGAGGACGGAGTGGTACCTGCTAGCGCAGGAAAGCTGCTGTTGGGGTTGAAAGGGAGATGTGGAGGTGCTGAGGCGGCAGCGGGAAAGAGCCAGGGCTCTGGGCCGCTCGCCTGGCCATGTGGCGCCGAGAGGTAGTTGGGGCCCTTGCCAGAAACTTGTCCCTGAGGGTGACTTGGAGGCCCAGGTACAGCCACGATTGGTCACAGGAGCCAGGGCAGGCTGGTCAGCACAGAGTGCGGTATCGCCACGCACCCATGCTGCCCTCTAGAGAAGTCTGACATTGGAAAAGTAATTTTATTTCAAGCACTGATACTCTAGTTGTGGAGTATTCGTGTGCTTGGTATGGTAGAAAAGCAGAACCCTTCCTTTTGTTTCTTTCTTCATGGTGAATTTTCCTACTAGTTACCAGTTGCTTGCTTTAAGTCTATTTCAGCTTCTTGTGTTTTAGCTCTTGCAA
This sequence comes from Tinamus guttatus, assembly GCF_000705375.1. The sequence continues at coordinate 74,061 of NW_010586516.1, forward strand.
TGTAAGTTATTAGTGAACTCCATGTGAAATAAATTTCTCTTTTAGACTTTAACAATGTTGCTTTTGTTACTAGTGGGATAGATTTCAGATATCTAAATTTGGATTATGGCTTGAAGAAGAGCTTGCTTCTTCCCAGTTTGTTTTGATTAAAAAGTTCTTGTTATCTTCTTGCAAAGGTGATCCCTCCACCCCCAGCTCCACACTTGGTAAGCAATTGCACTACCTTTAAGGAATTTGTGCAGAATTTTGTTTCTCTTTTTGCCAATCTTTGGTCGCAGGTGGATGTTATATGGAGAAGCAAAGGCCAGTTTACTGACGTACATGCAGATGAGGGTTTCTTGTCGTCTGTCAGATAAGCATAAATGGGAAGGGTTTACAACTTGCTGGTTGAGGTATTGGTTTTACAAGTGTGATATGAAGCCACCGGTTGGCTAGAGAGTCTACCCAATGAGGTTTTCAAAACGAAAGTTAGACTTAGCTTTTTTTTTTTTTTTTTTTCAGAGCAGAATAAGGATATAATTTTTAAGGAAAGACTTGTACAAGCTCGGTTAGCTGTGTCCCAAAATGACAATACAGATATCAGTTCTCTGGTTTATGCTTTTTAATGTGAATATGTTGATTCAAACTAGCCTTTGGACTGTCCGGAAGCCTTTGATTCATACTTATCCAAACATACATACTATATGCACAGTTATGTGGCTGTTACATAACATGGTTACAAACAGATAGGTTGGTGCTCTGCTTCTGATGAGCAGCAAAAATCTTCAGATGCTGAAATATATGTTGGTTTGTCATGAAGTCATAAAAGAGAGACGATCTATCGCTTTGCTCTGATTCATGTTTACTCATCCAGTTAAATTAACTCCTCAATCGCTTGCATTACTTCTTTCCACACCTGTTGTTTATATTTGGTTGCTTGAATAAAATAATTTACCAGAAAACACAGATTATGCTACTTTTGTCTAGTCTGTGTTTAAGAATACTTACCAGTGCAGAGCTTTATGACATGAAAGAAAGAACCAATACAACTGGTGTGCTAAATAACTTCCATTCAATCAAAATTCAGAAAAGTAAAACAAGAAGGCCCACACCAGCTCATTTGATGTGGCTGCAGAAAGAGATGTTGGCTTTCTAAAAGATGACAGTTCTGTTTATGTCCATAGAATTGGGCAGGTTATGTTCTTTTCTGCACATATTCCTGGATTCATGCATCTGTGCCTATCACTCTATAAAAAGAAGCACAGAAACGCAAATTTGTTATGGTTTTACTGATTGTCTTTCCTCCTCTTTCCTTCTCTTTCACTGTGTACATTTCAGATACTCTCTCATCTGTTATTCAATAAGTAGGCACAGAATCTGCTCCTTACCTATGGCATTTCGTTATTGTAGGAGATTGTATGCTGGCTTCTACAAGCAGCTTTTTAAATTTTGAAGTACTCCTTTTTACAGAGCGTGGTTTTGTTCCTGACTGCTAGTGTTGAGAAGCTGTTTTGGAGAGGTCTGCAGTCTTGGACTTCTGAACATTACTATAACATATATGTATAGATCTACATGGAACTATGCATGTGTAGATATGTATATATATTACATATACATATGTATATACTTACATATATATTGCTATATATATAAAAATAAAGAAACCTTAGATAAGCCTCTCTTACAATGCTGAGGGTACCACCATACCTTACAAAAGAGCAAAAACGGTGTATCTGCCTTCTGTCAGGATTCGAGAAGTGAGCTGGCATCTTACCTGGAAAAGGGATTCGTATTCATCTCCCAGCAAATCTAACCTTTGCTTGTGCAACTAAATTTTTTTTTCCTTTTTCTGGCAGCTAGTCTGCTGCAAAGCAGGGTGTTGCACTTGTGTAGAATAACAAGAAATAAAGACAGAGTCTGACTGAACATTATTCCCATTCTTAGCCTGCTTCTGCACAGCTGTATGCAGAAGAAAAAAAGGTGATTTACTTGGATTCAGTAGAAGTGATTTGCTTCAATGAAACGTATGTACACATACTGCACACCTCAGGTTTCTTTGGTGATTTTTCTTATTCAGTTCAATAAAAATGCTTCACTTCTTTCCTTTTCAGTGCTTGGGAATAAGTTTCCTTTTCTTCCTTCTTTTTTTTTTCCTTCTTTTATTTTCTTCTTCTTGGCAGTTCTTTAGGGTCTTAGCCCTAAGGCGGCTTTATTTTACCCTCTATTTTTTCTCACTTTCATCATCCCTGAAAAACTCTTGGTAGCAGCGCCCATGCTTATTGGGCATCTGACAAAAAGCAGGACGGTGCTAACGCCGTCGGTAGTAAGCGCGTGAAAGCAGGGCCTCCCTCCCTGCCTGCCTCCGGTGGACGCTGCTGCCTGGGAGGTTTGGGTGGCCGTAGCTGCCG
>NW_010586516.1:76524-139789 GCF_000705375.1 Tinamus guttatus
GGTCCCCCGCGCGCGGCCGTCGCGATGCTGCGTGTGCGCGCCGAGGAGCTGCCGCACAAAGATGCCTTTTAACGCGCCGCGGTCGCTCCCTCGAGGAAGGCTACCAATCGGCTGGAAATAGTCTGTGCTGCAACCAAATATGGGAAAGAAGAGCAGGGCTTGCTGCGAGCGGTCCTGGGCGAAGTGAAAAAAGGTCAGGGCAGTCCAGATGTCAAGGGACATCTTGTTTTAACAGGAGGAGAGAGGCAGGCAGTCAAGGTATTCAGGCTTTTTACATGGTTCTGTTACTGGCCTTGCATACAGTAAGTGGTGCAAGTGAGTTTGTGCAAGTGGTGGCGAAGGAAACCCCTTTGTGTAACCACTTTCCATTTATTATTTTGCTCTAATCTTCTACTTGTTGCTAAATGCATAACCTTGCTTATAATGCACTAAGGTTTGCTAATAGTTGATAGGGTTACTCTGTAAGTTGTCAGAACATTAGTGCCTATGGAGTTTTTTCACTTGATTTTTTTGTAGAAAGAAAAAGAAAAATAGCAGAACTGGTATGACTTGTTTGTTTGTTTGCTTTTCTTCCTTTTTTTTTTTTTTTTTTTTTTTTTAAGTTTGCTTGCCTGAAATTTGAATCTGTATAATTCCTACTACACTATACTGGCCCTTAGAGAAACAATACCCTCCTTCTTTAGGTGTTCACGTCTTAGAGGCTGGAAGTTTAAATGTGGAATGAATAGCATCTGCTTAGTGTCCTGTTTAAAAATAGGAACTCTAAGTACTCCTGAATGGCAAAAAAAAAAAAAAAAAAAAAAAAAAAAAATTCTATAAAATGGCCTTCTCACCTGTTTTAAAACAAACCCCCAAAACAAAACTTGTTCCAACTTTACGTGAAGCTACGTGAGCTTCTTTATACTCAGCAGCCTATCTGCTGTGCAGAAAGTGATGGGGTGAGCTATTACAAAATTTGCCTGCTTTCTTTAAATGAGTGCTTATCTGTTACTGAATATGCCACTGCTAAAACCATTAATTTGTTTTGTTCTTTTCAAGATAGTGTGGAACATCAACATATGAAGTGAAATGTAAATCGCTTTATTTAAGATCTGGGTATATTAAAGAATAACATGATGTCAGAATTTATTTGGAAAGAGAAAGGGTAAAGCAGGGAAGGGGAAATCCCCATCATCTTCAATATACTAGTGGTAGGTAAGAAAGCTGAAAGGTGCCGTGTGGTTTGTATATTCTGTCAGAAGCTGCTAGTGTATGAGGACGTATATCTAGAACAAGTCCTTAGCAATTGACATTGATAGATTTAAGAATTCTGGAATAAATTTAGAGATTTCATTCTTTCCAAAATGAGGCGTTTAATCTGTGATACTTTAAGATGCTGTTGTTGATTCCCTCCTCCCAAATAATGGATATATCCTCGTGAGAGTTCGATGGGAAAAAAGCCCCTTATACTTCTGCAAATAATGAAACAAGAAATGTGCTCTGGATATTTCTGCTACTTAGATAGTTGCCAGATTTTGGGTATACTGTAGCAGGGGTCCAAGTCGGCAATAGATGCCAATACCTACCAAAAGGCTTTCCAGAGGTATCTGTAGTTAGCCGCTTATAACTCCCTGTGCAGCAGATGGCCCTGGAAGAGCACATCTGTGGGAGACCTCCGGGATGCCATAACTCTTGCAGAAACCAGCGAGGCTGCTGCAGTGCTGAGAGGTGTGATGAAATTCAGCCGCTAGTTTCAGTATGTTCCAGGAAGGAATGCATGCCTAGCTGCTCTGTTTCAGCTCTTCTAGATGTAGACAGTGAATAATTTTACTCCTGCAAGTGTATAAATAAATCTTACATTGAGGCCCGTGCAAAGAGAGCTTTTAAAATGCATGAATATGTAATGTGGAACTAGTGGTGGTACTTAAAGATATGGAAAGAAGGAATATATCTGGATCAGCTCAGGTATTTGTCTTTAAGATTTTGTTACTCAAGACAGGAGAAAGCCGGAATATTGTAAAAGGTGTTACAGCATTAAGTAGTTCCTATATGAAGAACGTGGTTAAGAATCACTCCTCTAAACTGACAGTGTTTTCAGTTTGGCTTTGGCCAGGAGTGTTCCCATGGGATTTTATTGTCTTTTCCTGCAGGAATGAACTGGGCTCCTGGATATATGCAGGTTCTTTCTGTGGCTGATACAATTTATATGAACTTCCAGCCTTTATTCCTCATATGAAATGTAATAACAATATAAGTAATGATTTATGCATTTGGATATAAAAATAGTGGCTATCAAGGTGGGCTGACGGATATGAAACACTTGTGTTCAAGCATGCTCAGTGATCGCTCTTGGAGTACAAAATGTCAACTTTTCTCTGTGCTGCCATAGAGATTTATCTCTTGAGATTATTTTTAGATACTTGATTTTCAATCGTAAAGACACATTTTGATACGGAAAAGCTAGTATGCAATAAAAATCTGTTCCTTAAAGTGGTTCACTTAGTTCTTTTACTTCTCCAATAGCCGAAGAGATGTAGCTCCATCAGCCAAATTTTAGCTAATTGTAATTCTTATTAGGCACACCCATTAAAATAAGAGTGAATTGAGCAGTTTGAGTATCTGCTCGTTCAGTTATATAATTGTATTCTCTTTTAATTCCTCTCTAGAGTATAAGGCAGATTTTGGTTTTGTTTTTGTGCTTTCCTTTATAGGGTTAGGAGCTGCAAGCAGTGCCGTGTATGTCTTGCAACGATGAGGGGGACATATTTGGTCAGATGAAAACAGTGTCAGCTCTTGAACATTAGTCGAAACCAGTTTGAGAACACTGTGGGTTTCGCAAGTGGGGCTGATGTGTTACGAGACTTCTGGTAATGAATACACAGGGCATGGTTAAATATACCAAATGCTCTGATTCACTGCGGTTAAGAATCTCATAAAATGCTGAAGTTATCTTTTTTCACTCATTTCATAGGGTCATTTTCTTACACAGGATGAAAATAGGGCTGTGCATTGGTAAACTGTGAAAACTGAGAAGATTTAGGAGCGGAATGCCACTCAGGCATTTTGAGCCTACTTCTAGATGACACGTAGCTCTCCCACTTTCCGTATTTGTGGCTTTTTTCTAATTCCTGTGCTTTGTCATTTGTTCTGATACAACAGATTCCAAGCATATAAAAACCTTGAAACGTTTAATGTATTATTCTTTTTTTTAGCATTTCAATAATTACTAATTTTTTTCAAAACATATGCAGTTCCCATTAAGCATAAGTATTTTTAAAGATGATTTTTTTTTGACTTTGCATATATCTATCTTAAACAAATAGAAAAGTAGGATCTTGGTCTTTGAAAGAACATACCCATCTCTCAAAATATTTTCTTCACAGTTTTAAGGGAAATGAATTTTTCTAGGGGGGTCAGACTTGTTCAAGCTCAGCAATGTCAAAAATAAGCAGGGAAATTATGATAAAATATTGTGGGTTTTTTTTTTTTATTTTAATATTTCCTTTTTGCTTTTTCTTTTTTCCTTTTTCCTTTTTCCTTTTTCCTTTTTCCTTTTTCCTTTTTCCTTAAGCTGAAGATATTATAAAGATGAATACAGTGGATTTGGAGAACGTAAGGGACAAGGCAAAGGCAAAATAGGTCTTCAAGATATTCTGATGTGGATAGTGTGTGGAATTTGAAGGAAAGAGAGAACTAGGAAACAAGTCCATAGCAAATCTGGGAATAGTAATTCCCCTGAAGCAGGGCTTCATTCTAAAAGTGCTTAAGGTAATTTGAAGTTCAAGATCCTTCTACTTTGAACAGTTCCTTGCACTGTTTTTTTTAGATAGCTTTGGATATGATGCTTTAGCCTTTGTGTTCTTGAGGAAGTTCTTAGTGTTTATACCGTGAAAGTAGGGCTGAATCAAAATCATGATCAATGAACTGTTCTTTGAATATAGTAATGATTATCATTTTATTCTTTTACAGTGTTTCTGTGATGTTAAACTTAAGAAAATCATATTGTTCAGTTGCTGCAATTTCTGCTTGTGTCTGTTTTTCTGGGTTGCAAGTGTGGTGATCTAATGGGAGAAAAGAGGGGAGAGCACATGTAAGGTTGTTCTGTCTCTCCCACAGTCCTGCAAACTGGGAATACTTCTTGACAAGGTGATCTTCATCTCCTCCAGTTTGCCATATTCAGCACAAAGCCAGGCTTCCTTTGCAGTTCATCCTGCCAACACGCCATGTAAATGGAAATACGTGGAATAATGGCTACTTGTGAAGGCAGCCTCTGCTGCTTGGCCAGCAACAAAACCAGCCAGGCCAACCTGTCTCCCTCTTCTCTCCCCTTGTTATTCTACTCTCTGCAGAGCTGCCTTGCTTTGGAGCTTTAACTGACATCAAAGAAAAACAAGTCGAAAAGTCAGATTTGGGAGGGGAGGCAGGGGAACATGACTGCAGAGGATGCCAGCTGGGAGCAGTCAACTGGGATTGAGAAGATGTGTCTGTCAGAAGTGTTGGAAGAAGAAAGGCACTAGCACTAGGCAAGGGCTGCCTGTGATATGACCTCCATCAGGGCCTTTCAGGATCTGGTGTGATGTGACTAACACGTAGTTTGGAAATCTTGCATCTCTTCTTTCATAGAAGTTTGGGAAGGGATTCCTATGATTTACTGTAAATAAATGCTATTTTGCATTAACTTGAGGGCCCTGTTCAACCCAATTTATTGGGCTACAACTAATTTCCCTGTAATCGTGATTGCTGTTCTATTTATATATGCCCACAAGAACATATTTTTGTGATACGTATTATGTCTAAACTGAGTTGTAAATGCAGAAAAAGACTGAAGAAGTTCAAGACAGATGAGTAGATTCACATATTTTTTAAGCTTGAGTGGTTTCCAACTGTATTTACTCTTATATGATGCCCATTATTTAAGTACTACAATTTCTGTTCTGGGAAGGGGGGGGAGTGGAATTTATGGATAATATTACTATTTCTTTTGTGAAGTTAATTGTTTTTATTTGTTTCCAGGAAATGGCTCTTGAAGTTAAATGAGCCTGGATGAAACACACAAATGAAGCAGAAGCTGCTCCGCATGTGTTAGGACTCTATCTCCAGAAGCACTGCTGATCAGCCGGACTTGGTAACTTGTCATAATGAAGAAAATTAGTCTCAAAACAATTCGCAAGTCCTTTAACTTAAATAAAAGCAAAGATGAAAGTGACTTTGTAGTGGTTCAGCCAGCCATCATTAAGTGAATTTGGAAAAGATGACTCGTTGTTTGGCAGCTGCTATGGTAAAGATTTGGCTAGCTGTGAAGTCAATAGTGAAGATGAAAAAGGAGGCAAAAATAGATCAAAAAGTGAAAGCTTAATGGGTACGCTAAAAAGGAGGCTTTCAGCAAAACAAAAGCAGAAAGGCAAAGGCAGCACTCCATCTGTAAGCTCCGCAGATGATGACACCTTTTCTTCCTCTTCTGCTCCAATAACCTTCAAGGATGTGCGAGCTCAAAGACCTCTAAGATCCACTTCCCTCCGTAATCACCATTATAGTCCAACTCCATGGCCCCTTCGACCGACAAATTCGGAAGAGACTTGTATCAAAATGGAGGTGAAAGTCAAGGCGTTGGTCCACTCCTCTAATCCAAGCCCAGCACTGAATGGTGTTCGAAAGGACTTCCATGACTTGCAGTCAGATAACGTGTTCCAGGAACAAAATAACGCATTAAAAAATACGGAATCTCAGAATGGGGACTTGCATCTTCATCTTGATGAACATGTGCCTGTAGTTATTGGATTAATGCCTCAGGACTACATTCAGTATACTGTGCCTTTAGATGAGGGAATGTATCCTTTGGAAGGATCGCGTAGTTACTGTCTGGATAGTTCCTCACCCATGGAAGTTTCAACTGTTTCGTCTCAAGTGGGAGGAAGTGCTTTCCTTGAAGAGGAGAGTCAAGTGGATCAGGATGTAGTTGTTGCACCAGATATCTTTGTGGACCAGGCGGTGAATGGTTTGTTGATTGGTACCACGGGAGTCATGTTGCAAAGCCCAAGAGTGAATCACAGTGATGTCCCTCCACTCTCACCTTTGCTACCTCCAATGCAGAATAATCAAATCCAAAGGAACTTTAATGGGTTGAACGGCACAGATGGCCACGTGGCCGAAAGTATGCGCTGCCATTTGAATTTTGATCCTAACACTGCCCCTGGAGTTGGAAGAGTTTATGATTCTGTACAGAACAGTGGTCCCATGGTTGTGACAAGTCTAACAGAAGAACTGAAAAAACTTGCAAAACAAGGGTGGTACTGGGGCCCCATTACACGTTGGGAGGCAGAGGGAAAATTAGCAAATGTGCCTGATGGCTCCTTTCTTGTTCGCGATAGTTCTGATGATCGTTACCTTTTAAGTTTGAGTTTTCGTTCCCATGGAAAAACACTTCACACTAGAATTGAACATTCAAATGGTAGGTTTAGCTTTTATGAACAACCAGATGTGGAGGGACATACGTCTATAGTTGATTTAATTGAACATTCAATCAGGGACTCTGAAAATGGAGCTTTCTGCTATTCGAGATCCCGGCTGCCTGGATCTGCAACTTACCCGGTGAGACTGACGAATCCCGTGTCCCGATTTATGCAGGTGCGTTCCTTGCAGTACCTGTGCCGTTTTGTAATACGTCAGTATACCAGAATAGACCTGATTCAGAAACTGCCTTTGCCAAACAAAATGAAGGATTATCTACAGGAAAAGCACTACTGAAAGCTTATGGGAATCTTGCATCTTGCACTTTGGGAACAACGACAACAAGAAGAGACTGAATTACAGTTTACAGACTTTCATTATTATCAAAATCTTTTGCTGCCATAACGATATTTCTTTTTTTGTGTGCGTGTAAAACAAAAGTAATGCATTTGGGTTTTTGTTTGTTTTGGGGATTTTGTGTATTTTGGGGGCGCCTTTTTTTTTTTTTTTTTTTTTTTTTTTTTTTTTTTTTTTTTTTTTTTTTTTTTTTTTTTTTTTTTTTTTTTTTGAAAGAATGATCTCAAGTTTATTTTTAGAAGTGTGAAATAGCTATCTTTCATCAATGTGCAGATTAATCACAATGTGAATGATCAAATTCTCCTTTAATTTCCCCCAAGTCCTTTGCTGCTATCCACTGTGATTTTTATGCATTGAAAGCACATTTCATGTGTATTCAACCATAAGTAAAAGTCAAATGAAACTTGTTGAATGGATTTTTTTTCTTTAAAATAGCCTGTTGAAAAAGATGATCGTGGACAAAACATATTGGTATTCTAAATTACAGAATTTACATATATGTTAAAAATGGTTTCCTAGCATATGAATTATAAATTTCTATAAAAATATGCCCTAATGTAGAATTTATAGATAGAGCTGTGTGATAAAAACATGGTTATGCAGCATATCTTTGGAAAAAAGCCCTTATAAATCTTATGTTGTCCATACACTATTTTGTGTTTGAGGAAGTTGGTTCAGCTTTCTTCTTGTCTCAGTATTTTGTCCTTCTAAAAATGGCCTTTAAAAAAAAATCTTTGAAAGTCAGTGTGTAGTACCTATATGGAGATTGCAGTATTGAGATCCTGTCATCAGTTAGATGAATGAACATCTGCTAGGTCCCATCTTAAAAAATCCCTTTGCTACCTCCCCCTGAGTAGGAAAAATCACCTGGATCTGTAGGATGACTCTAGGAATTCTTATATGGGAACACAAGTTGACAAGCCATTTTAGAGATGTGATGAAAACTTTGAATGGCTTCCCTTCCTCCGGGATGATTTCTGCAATATATATTTAAGCTAATTTTAACATTTCCCCTTTTTTTGCATTTTCACTTCTCAAATTCAGTAATACACTAATGACCTTTGAATCTTTGGGAGGGAGGGACAGAACTGATGATAATTTGGATGGAAGCTGCTTAAAATATGTCTCTAAAGCTCTATTTTCACAGCCTGTGAAATTATGGGGAAAAAGGAGTTTGGATTTTAATGTTCATTGACCACAGAAAATGTTGGGGTTAGCTGTCATGGAATATATTTTGATATGTGAAATATTGAATCAGATAAGTAAATGTTTCTGATCTCTGTCAAATATTCTGGCATTTCAAAAGCTTAAAATTATTTTGACCTTCTTTAGGGGAAAAAAAATGACTTTCAGTTGGGCATACAGCTTCTGCATTGTAACATTTTCCTCATGGAAGGTTAATTCATGGCATCTTCATGTGTTTTTTGTTTTATTTTTTTTGCTTCCCCTCCCCACCGCCACCTCACCCGTGCCCTGTGTCTGTCGCTTCTCTAAGTTACTTGTTAAAGGGATCATGGCCAACTCGAGACGGGGGCCTGCTTTATCCCTGCCCCATATCTCCTGCCCTAACGTTTTGTATTCAAGAATGTTATCTTCCCCATCGTTGTAGAAGTTGCTGGTCAGTAAAGATCAGCTGAGAAAGCAGTTGTAAGTCTTTGATATAGTTTTCTTGTTTAGGTCATTTTCTTCTTGTTTAATCTAGCCTTTTGTCCCCTGAAATGAGTCTTTAGTAATGAATACAGTATTGCTGCAAGGTGGTGCAGTAGCACTACATCTTGGGTTGCCTGAATTGATAGACTAAATTTATATTTTTTTAATTTATTTTTTGACCATAATGTTTAACAAAAAAAATCAAAGGCAGATAAAGTCTGCCTTTGCTTTTAAGGGAGGGAAAATAAGGATTTCTTCTTTAGTCTGATAAAGTTTTAAACTTAATCTAGAGCAATCTATATGCCTAATTTGTTGGCTCTGCCATGGAGATATATGTATGCAAGTGTGAAATTTTGTTTCCTTTTTTTCCCCTCTACTGACATTTCCCCTACCCCTGTGAATCAGAATCACAAACTTTATTCAAAAAGGCACAATATTTACTGCATGGTACAGTGTTCTGATTCTGTCTGTGGGGAGTGGGATAAGAAAATCATCCTTATGAATTTCAGACGCATACTTTTTAGAAGCAAACCTCTGGCATTTTCTTCACTTTAAAAATTCTTTCCCTGTACAAGCTGGAGGTTCTATGCATTTTACAGAATCTTTGAAAGATTATAGTATGTTAAATATTTTCTCTGCCATTAAATACCACTATTGAATGCATTAAACATGTTTATATTATGCCACATGCATTAATCAAGCAGTCATTGCATTGAAACTTAAATATTTGGAGCTATAATATCCCAGTTTTGTTGCTGAATTGAAAAGGTGTAAGAGCAGGCGTGCTGAATTTACATGCTTTATAAATTTCAATTTGCTCACTCGTACATATTGATGCTTTTTAGACTTTGGTTCAGCTATCCAGTTTTTGAATTGCTTTCCTCACTTTGTTCTTGATTTGTGAACTTAATGAGATCAGGTTATCACTGTTACTTTTATTTTCTCTACATAAAATATCCACAAGCATAACACTTTAAAATAGTCGAGGCCTAGGTTGTGAGACCCGTATAGCACTTTTTTCTAAATAAATAAAAAAATGTGGTGATAATTCTCCTAAACTCAAAGTACTTTAAATCCACTAGTAAGTAAACAAAAATACTTTTACAAATTTCATTATTCTTTGTGTTTTTTTCTGAGATAACTGTCCTGCCAGGTGAAGGAACATGGATACTTACAGTTTCTTTTAATGAAGATTAATGCAAAAATCCAGTAACATTATATTATGAGACAATTTAGAGGTATTCAAAGTAACAACAAAAATTGCGTTGACTTCTACTTGATAAAAATTAGAGGAACAAAGTGTTCTTCACAAACAGAAAGAAAATGATTGAGCATATGTTGCATACCTTTAGCGGCAGATACACTAAGACTAAAAGCTAACTGACTGTGATCCTTATAGAATGGAAAAATGTCTATTCAGCACAAAAGTCTAAAGTTATGCTTTTTATGCAACTGAATTGTGCAAAAATGTTTGGGAATAGAAAAACTTTGAAATAAAGCTGGTGGGGTGTTTTTTGAGCTTATCAGCAACTTCAGTCATTTCATGATCTTGGTTGTTTTATCAGTTACAAGGTGTTTTACTCTTTCATTTAGATACAGGAAATTAAATTTGCACAATTTGCTCTCTTTTTTTCTTTTTGTAAACCAGTGTTATAAACAACTGAAAGTGATTTGTATTCTTTAATCTATTTGAAGGATATATAGCACTTATCCTGCTGTTGACACAGTGAATGCCCTCTCTTTTTATCAGAGTCTCTTTCTGTCAGAAAGATAAGAAATGCAATTACTAATTAAACTCTGTTCTCAAATGAGCTGACTTTACATCTTGTTAGAAGCGATTTCTTTTTATGAATATTGACTGCTGGTCTAAGTGAAAAATGTGCTGTTTTTCTTGTAATGCATTTCATGTATGTGAATACCAGAATTATAAATTTAAAACAATATACCAGCAATATATGGGCTATGATTCTACTGAGAAATATTTCTCTCTTATTGAACTTTCAAATTCCGAGATAAGCTATGGATAAAAGTGATTGCCTATTTAATTTCTTTTAATCTTTTTACAACTATAAAGACAGAAAAAATACAGGCATTCTTTATAAATAAAAATGGGCTAGGTGGTGGTTCCTAAACTGGGAAATATGGCATTGCTGTTTCTGGAAAATGTTCTAAATTCTACACAGAGATAAGGAAAAAGTCTTAGAGAATTTTGTATGAATTTGTGCTGGTTAAAAGAATTTTTATAGTGATGATGGAGTGCCACGAAGTTAATACTTGCAATCCAGATTGCTGTAGTTTACACTTTTCTCTGTTTCAGACCTGGTGTGCACTATTTGTACTAAGCACACCACAGAGTGAATTATCCAAAGTCCATTGATTTTAATGTGTTTTGGTTTGTAAGCAAAATTATAGTAATTTCTTGCACATTTTTGAAAAATACTTGTATAAGGATTTATGTATCTGCTTCTGGATACAGTCTGTAAATAAAAATTTCATTCACAAAAATATTTGTGGAGTATTCTATACCTTAATGAAGAGGGGGGAGGGAAAAAAAAATGTAGGGTTTGAGCACTTGACTTGCACATCTATATTTTACTGGTTATAATTAGCACTGTGTTATATTTCTTTTCCACCAACCTTTTTGTATGTACCTTTTTTTTCCCCTTCTTCTCAAAAGAAGATGAAAAATTGCCAGAACATAAATAAAATACAAATTTTAGAAGGTCTACACACATTATGTAAATTAACTTAAATCTTGGTAAGTTTCCTTGTGTTAGCTGGTTAGTGTGGTTGGTTCTAGAAAAAAGGAAACTCATATCAGAATAGTGTCATATGTCCAAATGTGCCTCAGTGGTAATAAACATTTTCCTGGGCTCCAAGCTAGCAAACAGCTCTTACTTAGTTCAAAAAAAAAAAAAAAAAAAAAAAAAAAGGTTTTATTTGTTTGTTTGTTTTTAAACAAGGCATGTACACAATTGCTTGCCTGTCTTCATCTGCTGGGTAGTCACTAGATATTCCAAATTCCAGAGAATACCGTGTGTTTCTTAGATTTCAGTTGTAATCATGTAAGAGAAAATCCACAAAAGTAGAAGTGATTATAGTCTACAGCTGACATGTGCTTTGTTACACATTTTGTAACTTAAGTCCTAAAACAACATCCAAAAAACATTTATTGGTTTTGGCATTTAAAACTGGTCTCTTTAATTATTGGACTGATATTAATTTAAATGCGTGCCAACACAATTGTTCAGTCAGCTACTATTTTTATTCCTACTATTGGAGCTAGTATTAAAAACTAAGTATCATGTGTGATTCTTGGTTCAGGATGTAGCTCAAGCTTGCTGGGATTTGGTACTGTGAAGTCCGTGTTTATGCTCTGCAAGTTCTGTAACTTGGCTACCTGTCTCCAAATGTTTCATTGATCATTGGTGAAAGTTGGTGTGGGTTGATGTTACAGCTGCTTGGCTTGATTCAAAAGGGTTTGTAATGTTTGCAGTCAAGATGCTTGTAATCCTAGTTATTTCTACTCCCATTTCATCTGCTTCACAGCTGTGAGAGTAGAATAGGAAAGCTAAGGCACTGTCACTACTGAAAGCTTACTGCGTGTCTGATATGTCACCCTTGTACTAAGAGACAAAGGCAGGAGTGGTGGGGCTTGAGGATGGTGGAGTAAGTTGTTCCTGCAATTGAAGACCTCGTAACTTGCAAAGCTGTAAGATCTAGTAGAAATTCTTAATATTTGGAAAGCAATGTTCTCTTGGTTCCCTCCAGCATGTACACTTTGCTTGCAGTCTGCCTCAAACTTGTCCTTTTTTTCTTTTGCAAATGCTGAAGTCCAGCCAAGAATCTTAGCATCTCTTGTCATTAATATGCACATCTTTGTCTTCTCTGATGAGGAAATTTCTGTTTCCTGTCAAAGTCATGTAAAGCAGGAATAGCATGTGGTAGAGAGTGGAAAAAAAACCCGAAACTTATTTTGGCTTTAGACATGACTTGGAAATGAGAAGCATTCTATCCCACTGAGCCTGGGGTCTGTGATTCTCTTGGACAACTTGCCAGGTTTTGTCACTAAACCCTGTTGAATCACTTGAATTTCAGACTTTGAAGTTAGTGCTGCTTCTGGGGCTTCAGGGGGGCAGGGCACCAGCCTTACAGAATTGGCTTTAAAAAGGATTTCTTGTGTGGAATAAGGAAGGAAAACTAAATGGGACTTGTTTCACTCTCAGTAGGTCAGAGTATGAATGTGTTGAGATGCACAGGCTGGATGGATATATGCCAGCTATGCAGCTCCTGGCACTGGTGGTTTGAGTACCATTTGGCACCTACGTGTTATGAAAGTAAGAATTACACTTTGATGTCTTTGTCTGTTCTGCAAAATATGTTTTTTTTTTTTTTTTAATATTGGTCAAATACTCCTAATTTTTATTCATAAAACTCTTTAACTGCAGTTCTTCATGCTTAAATTGAGGACTTGCTGAATTTTACATCATGAATTTTACATAAATATGTGTAGACTCCATCTTACTGAAGCTTCTAATTTTCATACCTGTTTGGTGCTCTGTAGCCCTCATTTTGGCAGCCTTCTGCAAAGTGAGGGGCAGTAGCCAGCTCCATGTTGCAATAACATGTGAATTTGATAGATGAGGCCAATGAAATTATTTCAGCTAACCAACATGGAGAATGTGAATATGCACCAAATTATTCACTGTCTTTCCCAAGCAAGATCTAAAGAAAAACCAGGAGGGAAATGTTCAAAACAAACAGGAGTAGATGGTTCTTCGGAGAGCACATGGTAAGCTGAGAAGGTCCTTTCAAAAGGAGTTTGCTGTGCTAAAAATATGTTTGGGCAAGAACTTGGTAAATTAATGTATTAGAAATCATATAAATGCTGCTGAATACAAAGATAGCCCCTTTTCCTCTGAATGGCTTGGACAGCATTTGAAGGAAATACCATATATTTTTTTTTTACTACTCTTGTTCCTAGAATCTAGTTCTGACCGGATCTAAACAAGTTCTGGACTATAAAAATCTTTGGTTTGACTCTGTGTCTGCTTCTATGATTTTAAATTGGATGAGAGATTGTAAATCTTGAAGTCCTTTCTTGTAGCAGCTAGTGCTGTTATGTTTGAGAGTTGGTGGGAATTTTAGGGGTGAGTGCATTCTTTGTCATCATGGAAAGTATTACTTTTAAATTTTCTTTAAAGAACTATTAAACAGAACAGTAAGTAATTTGGCATTTGCCTGGCAAAGGATTACTCCCAGCTGGAGCATCTAACAGATTTTTCATGAAGCTTTTCTGTACTTTTTTTAGTGCAAAGCCAATGTTAAAATTAATTCAAGATCTGCTTCAGATTCATTCTAGCACTGAAATCTTTGAAGAACATCTTATCTGAGAGATTTGTATTTGAACCAACATAAAATATTGGTGCAGTATAAATATTTCAGCACGTAAGAAGAGGAAGAGCAAATGTGAACTGATGTTCTTTCTGCTGTGCTTGCCAGAACACTCCTTCGCTGAGTAGGCTTACCTGCACCAGTTTGCATTAGAAAAGAATCGTGCTTGTGCATCCTTGTGATTAGAAACATATTGGCAGACTGTTTTCATGTTACCTTACAGGTTTTCTCTTATGTTGCAGAGGTGATGAAATTAGTGAGAAGGGAGGGGGAAAAAAGTCATCCCTCTGTTTACAGAATATAAAAATAAAAAATATTATTAGAATGGTTCAAGACATCCTGGAGAAGAAAAAAAAAAAAAAAAAGAATACCAAAAGATGAATACCAATAAGTTTGTTTTGTTTGTTTGTTTTGTTTTCCTTTAGTGTAGCTGAATTTGTTTCATGAGCATATACTATCATATAAATAGTAC
This sequence comes from Tinamus guttatus, assembly GCF_000705375.1. Next base: position 90,824 of record NW_010586516.1, read on the forward strand.
TTAAGCCACATAATGTCTGTATGTGTATCTTTTTGTTGTCTATGAGGCATTTTACAGCTTGCTTCTGGAGATTTTTTTCAAAGATTGTTATTTTCAAAGACTTTATTCCTATAATAAAATACTTTTTTAAAAAAAATCTCGATTACATTGCTGTAGGAGAAAAATACTGACATCTAATCTTTCTTTCCTGGAGAGTCTTGCAAATTTTAAAATATGCAGCCAATGAATAGATTAGTGCTTGTTCTCACTTCATGAATCTCAGATATTTCCCAATGGAAACTTATAAATAGATTTTGATAATGAACAAAAGCAAGATATATTTTAGTCCGAAAGTACTAATGCTGAAGGGAATGTCAAATACTTGAAGTTTCTCTTTAGGAAAAAAAAAAAAAACTAGAAGACACCAACTTTTTGACCACAATTTTTTAAAGATGGTGGGAGGTAATTAAGAGAAGTAAATGCATAATGAGTCATTTCTGAACTCTAAAAGGAGATCAGAAGTATCTAAATTTACTATATGCCTTATTAGGAGATAGAAGAAAGCCTGGGGCTTCATGTAGGTCCTTCAGTGCTTGTGCAATTGCTGGTTTCCTCTCATGGAAAAGATCGGTTGACAATGTTGGAGACTTGAAACTGAGCCTGAAGACTGTATTGTAGCAAGAAAATTCTGAAGACTGTATTGTAGCAAGAAAATTAGGCATATTTATATAGTAAATGAAAGGTTTGTTTTGTTTTTTAAATCTCAAATTCTAATTTGAAAGGGAGGATATTGTTGAATACGTGGCAATAAACTGAATTTCTTCCCTTCCCTTGGGATCCATTGAAAAAAGGTACTCATTCTTTTGATAGGAAGTTATAGTCAGTGTTTTATCTTAAACACACAAATTATTTTGGGAAGGTCTGGGTGGAGTCGAAGAGAAAAAAATATGAACTTTTTTTTTCTCTGCAAACTCTTTACAAAGTTCAGATCTTAGGCATAAAAACATAAATACTTTAGATAATTTTGTTACAATTGGCCTGCAGCTGGAAGGATGACAAGAACTGAAGATATATTTTGTATATAAAATATATAGTTTATATAAATCTACAATATGAAATATAATGATTTTATATTATTATAATATATATCTTTAATAGTAAGCTGGTGTATTATTTTATCCTCACAAAATATATATTCTCAGTAATGTTTGCTTTATTTTGGGATTATGCATTAATACCTTTTGAGCCAAACTTAAGCCTTTACGTTCTCTGTCATAGACCCTGCTTACCCTTTTTTTCCAGATGTTTCCATTATCTTTTTGAAGGCACACAATAATATCAAAGAAGACAATATTTTATTACTTCATAAGATCCTTTATCTTTTTATTCTGTTCGCATTCTGTTCACATTCTGAATTCTCTTAAATGCAGTTATCTGCAGACATGAAAAGGTGAGGCTGTTTAAAAGTAGGGACCAAAAATGAGGTATTCCTTTTTCCTTCAAAGGGCTAGCATCCTATTTTCCTCTCTGCTTTCAAGACAGAAAACAGCAAATAATGTCCCCCCTGTCTATCAGAGGTTTAATGTACCTACCAGCAGCCTTTTTTTTTTTTTTTTAAAGCAAATACAACATTGCTCAATTTCTTCTTCTGAACCTCAGAGATGATACAACAGGAGAAAAGCTGCCATGCACATCGCTTTTTCTGTGTGAAAAGAATTGAATGGCACAATCAAAGACCTGCTAGGAGGAAGTAAAGGAAAGAAATTCTTGATAGGAAAGAAATTCATCTCAATGTATGTATAGCATAAAAAATCCTCCAAATGATTTTTTTTCCTCTATTTCATACGCATGTCTGTTTTTAATGCTTGGTGCTAATTTTGGCTGAGGTGACCTTGCACAAGTTGCTTAATTTCTTTGAGCCTTCTTTGATCCTCTATAAACTTGGCAAAAGAACAGGAAAAAAACATAAGATCGTAGAATGAAACAGATGGAAAAACAAATGAATTCAGTGCATGGAATTACGTGTTGAGGGGAGTAATTTGTCGGGGCAGGCCACAAGCAACTGACTGGATCAGGTTTCAAAATGATAATCTAGCCTACTCAAGTGACTAATCCCAAAGAGTTTTTATCTGAATTTATAATACATCTGTCCATTTCTGTGCATGTATATATGTGCACACCCATCTAACTGGGAGAGGAAGGACATTAAAGATGTTGAGACTGTTCAGATGAGCATTTAAAGCCTTAAAATCATATGTGCGCTATTATCATGCCATTCCAAACATGTTTTCTACTTCACGGTAACATGTGTACAAATATTTACTTAAGACGAAATTTTCTGTAACCATGTATGTGTGTGACTAAGTAGCTGAAGCTATGCAGATTTTGAAAGGGCAATACAGATCTCTAAAATAGAGCACATGCAGTGATTTCTACAGTGTGTGCCAGAAAAGAGTTGTTTGGGATTAAATGCACCAATTTTGTTCCTTTTTTTGTTTTGTTTTGTTTCATTTTAAGCTCCAAAGGATCTCTCTTCTGCCAATTTGGCTCAGCCCAAGAGACAAGTCTGACATATCTTCTCCTGGCAGCTGAGTGTGGAAATGGAATCCAGGTGGCTTGCTACTGGAGTTCAGATTTGACTAAATGATACAAAATGTTTGTGGCTTAAAAGATGAATCCCAGAACTCAGGGAACGGATGGAACTCTATTTTTTTTCTTGTAAGCTAAATTAACCAATGGTATCTTCTGAGCTTACATTTGGTATTTTGACCTTAAGGAAAAAAAATGCGTTCATTAATTCATAGTCTGTGGCAAACACATGCTCTTAGATTCTTTTGCATTATAAGAATAATATTGAAATGAATTGAAACCATAAGTATAGGCAAACAGGTCCATTTGACCTGTCTGGCTAGAAAATGAGAAGAAACAACATCCTGACAAATGTTTTCATTAAAAACTATGACATTGCTTTAGCAAGCCAAGATGAGCTGCCAAGTATTGATGAGGCACTGCACAGTTCAGAGACTGTTGTTAGGCGAGACTTTTGGGGCAAATCCACTCTTGTAGATGTAGCTTATTTGTATATTCTTGTATATATTGTATATTCATACTTGCAAATGTATAAGGGAGAAACTTCTTCAGACGTAGACACTGAAACTGTAATGAAAATGTATCTAGCAACTGTATCAAGCCAAGTGGTTATGGCAAACAACCGGAGGTGCTAATTCCTCAGAGAGGGAAGATGTAAAAAGCTACTTGTGAACAACGCGCTCATAGGTATGTTTTAAGATATGAAAATCATGTCCATCCTTGTGCCCGTATTTATACTTGCATTGAAATCAAAATAATGTTATCTTTGGAGGTGCTAGAACAGCACTGAGTATTTTTGCAAATTCCACAATATATTTTATTTATTTTTATTATGTATTTTACCAGCTTGGACAGCCCTTGTGACAAAGGAGACAGTAAAATGGGGACAGGAGTTATCAGATCTTTATTGATAAGTAGATTTGCTGGATCACTCTTCTACTTTAGAATTGATCCCATTCACATAAAGCAGTTGCACTGCTGTGGATGTCAGTTATTTATGTGGCTGTTGACCATTCTATTTAACCTTTTGTAGTGTACCAAGAGAAACCTATATTCAACTACCTGGTATTTCTGTAATTTATTCAAAGACAACGTTAGCGAGACATTGTCTTAACCAAGATGCCAGCTCTGTCTTCTGTTTCTTTGTGAAGCAAGTATGAGCCACACTAATGATGTTACAGTGTTATCTTTTGTATTCAAAAGGTTAAAGTTTGAAAATGTCATATTTATCTCACATTGAGATGTATGCCAGTGGGACTCCCTGACAAAGGTTGTTGGTAGCTAGCCAAATACTGGCTCCACACCTTAGGAAATTAAAGATGACCTCTTTCAAAAGCAAAACCCAACCTAAAGAGAAAGACAGGCACACATTTAAAATCAAATGTAAAAGTATGTTATTCAGTGACAATTGCCAGCTGAATGAAACCAAACTTCTTATGCTTTATTCCGGTGTAGCTAAGTAACTATTGGTTGGCTCAAAGCCAACTAGTCATCAAGACTAGCCACTATAAAAAATTATTGTCAGATGGAGGAATATTTGCTTCCTCATGATTTTACTGTGGTAAGGAATTTACAGGATAGTCAGTGGCATTTTAGTAATAGTTCTGTAGTTGTAATGCTTCAAAAATCTTGATTTAATTATATATATATATACACACATAATGCAGAAATATTGCAGTGTTTGATTGCAGTGTTCAGTTACCAGCTAGCAGGAAAAAAATAAAGTGAGAGTGTCTTAAATAAGATGGAGATTTATTGATTAACATCATCAGATTTTGCTGATATATACCCAGTAGATTGCCATGTATTATGTTTCCTGGTGAGAATGTGGCAACAAAATCTTCCCCATTTGACTTCCTCACTTTAGCCTTCAAATGAGTGGTGTCAGGCATACTTGCTTCTTTATATTAGCTGAGTCTTGAGTTTTCAGAAGGATTGATCTATATTCCTTTGGCTTTTGTGCCTTTATCTTGAGACTCATAAAAAAGAGGGAATGATAAGTTCAGCATTTTGCTCATGTAATATGGAGAAATCATTTAGCAGAGTGATTTATGATGTTGCCATGAAATAGTTCATAAAGGATAATGCTTTTCTACATATAATTTGTGTGCTATTACATAGGAAACACTTTGGCATTTGAAGAAAAAGTCAACTGTAGTATTTTATTTATAACAAGATCTTTGAATGTGTGATAGAGGGAAATTCCCCATCAAACATTTTGTTTCTGGAAATGCAAGCTTCCCTGCTAGTTAAACTTAATTACTCACAAAGGATACCATTCGACAATTAGCCATAAATTTGTGATTATGGTGAAGGATGGCTGGAAGAGAAAATGAGAGAGACATTAACCTATATTGGATTTCTATATGTGTAGATGAGGTAATTTGTCCAAGGATGAGCTGTTAATTCTTCTCTCTTTGACATATTAAAATGACACAAACTGGCACGGTCGAGACAGCCTTAGGTAGTTTATTCACGCTCCAATATTCAGCAAAGATAATAAGATTGGAATATATTTTCTTGTTATCAGCTGACCTGATGGGTTTCAATATACACTAAAATGAAAGCTAGCGGTTCCCAGATGTGTGAGCCTTTTCCTGTCTGCTCCTTTTTTCCTTCCACATTTTTTATTACTGTTTTTTAAATCTTGACCCAGTTCGTCACCATCAGTTTGAAATCAACAAAACCAGAGCCGACCAATAACTTTTGTTTTTCAATGATCTTGAGAGCTACTCTGCTTGTGGCCACTGCTCCTGTGCTGGTGACTAGGAAGCAAGCAAGCATCTTCTGACCCAAATACAACACCAACAGCACTCTCTGGGGAGGAAGAATATTTCTTTCTCTTTTGAAAATTCCTAAGTGTATCTTCAAAAAAGTTTGAGATAATACCCTTGGCATGGACTATGGAATGGAGATGAGTGTGCTACATATCACAGGGCATAAGTCAGCTCAAGTGGCAGCTGAGAAGGATTTCTTAAATTATTAATTTAATACATAAATTCTTCATATACAATGTGTAGAAATGGGATAAAAAGATTTATGGGACCCCTCCTAAAGCTTTGTGAAGGGTAATTAGCACCATTCCTGGTGTTAAGTGGCTGAAGAAAACAATGCCTCACTTATTAAATTAAGTACAAATTAAGTATTTCATACTAAAGACAAGATTAATTCTGTCTCCTTTAGGCTTCTTACTTTTACACATTCTCTGGATGATTGTTGAACAAATTATGTGACTGGTATTCTGACTATGTATTTGTATCACACGGAAAACATTTGGCAAACCTACAATATAAACTTTTTTATTCTTAGACTTTCCCTATGAAGCTTAGGGGAAAATGGAGTTCCTAACGTGATTGTATGCAAATGCTGGAAATCTGGGTGAAACAAACAGAAACAAGGTAAGTTGACCTTAATCTTCATGATAAAAGAATATCATTATAGTTTAATAAAGTATACAAAAATTAGAAATTTCAGTCAGAGTAATTGCACTAGGCTTAGAAAAATAATGAAATAAGTGGATTATGATTTAGACAAATATAAAAACAGTCTGTAGAGAACAGAGAAAGATCCACAAAGAAAGCTTGATTCTGCAATATTAAACACTGCAATGCCTACTAGCTATTGGTTACAGATGGTAGATGGTTGGACTCAAATGAATTGTACATATTTACCTGACTTGGTAAATACAAGCCATCGTCCCCTTATTCCAGCCAGATGAATGCCTGAGTTTTGACTTTCCAGTCATGTCTTGTGTGATGGCTCCACACAAATAAACAGTTTTGTATTACAGTTCTGTTAAAGAAAAAAAGGGTGAAAATTTAGTTTTGTGGCAGTTTGGGGGGCATTGAAGTGTTCATTCTCATGATGATCAAATACAAATTAAATTCACTGAATGCTTTTACGGCTACATGCAAGTGTTTCTTCTCTCCCAGTGCCCAAAATACTGATTTAATAGAATCATAGATTGCTTAAGGTTGGAAGGGACCTCTAGAGGTCATCTAGTCCAACCCTCCTGCACACACAGGGTCACCTGGAGCACGTGGCACAGGACTGCATCCAAGCAGGTTTTGAAGATCTCCAGAGAAGGAGACTCCACAACCTCTCCAGGCAGCCTGTTCCAGTGTTCTGTCATCCTCACTGTTAAGAAATTTTTCCCTAAGTTCATGCGGAACTTTTGGTGCTTCAGTTTGTGGCCATTAACCTCTAGTTCTGTCGGTGGCCACCAGTGAAAAGAGGCCAGCACCATCCTCTTCACTGCCTCCCTTAAGGTATTTATAGACACTGGTCATGTCTTTTCTCAGCCTTCTCTTCTCCTGAACAGGCCCAGTTCAGTCTCTCCTCGTAGGGCAGATGTTCCAGGCCCCTGATCATCCTTGTGGCCCTGCGCTGGACTCTCTCCAGCAGCTCCACATCCCTCTTGTACTGTGGAGCCCAGGACTGGACACAATACTCCAGATGTGGCCTCTCCAGGGCTGAGTAGGGAGGCAGGATCACCTCCCTCAACCTGCTGGAGACATTCTTCTTAATGCACCCCAGGATCCCATTGGCCTTCTTGGCCACGAGGGCAAACAGCTGCCTCATGGTCAACTTGCTGTCCACCATGACACCCAGGTCCCTCTCTGCAGAGCTGCTCTCCAGAAGGTCAGTCCCCAGCCTGTACTGGTGTCTGGGGTTATTCCTCCCCAGGTGCAGGACTTTGCACTTGCCTTTGTTTTGCATTTGTTCTGCATAAGATCGAGGTTAAAGTCTCTCTTTCGTAGGATGATTTTTCATCATTGATTTTTAATGTCAGGAATGTGGATATATCTTAGGCCACTGTTCAGTAACTAAGCCCGATAGAAGTTAGCATCCTTGTAAATAAAAATTCGACAGAAATAAGACTATATATATTTTAAAAGTGCAGAATCCCTCTACAACGTGACATCTCTGGGTTTAGCAATTTACTTTTGCTGAAGCAACATAATTTGTCAATATTTACATTTCAGACAAAATGTTCTGAAAGCTTTGCTGAGGTATTTGTTGTTTGGTGAATGCTGACAGAGTTTTCAAGGGTGGGTATGTGCTATGGAGCATAATGAGGCATACATAGAAAGGACAATAGCTGAGACAGTTATCTACACATTGCATGAAATAATGACAGCTGTTCTGAGAACTGTAAGAATTACACAGAAAGCCTTTTGGACAGCAGCCTTTTAACGAAGGTTTGAAGGTAAGAATGCAGCTCTTTGGCTTGATATGAAGTTAAAATCAGGAAAGGGGCCCAGAAGATTTTGGTAACTATTATTCTTGTTCAGCAGAATCATTTCTCATTTCTTTGAAAGAAATATCTTTTTTTCTATTTTTTTTTTTTTTTACTGTTTGGATGACTTTTCTCAAATTTTTTTCTAATGGGCCTATAGTGAACCCTAGAAGTACCTGGATTGCTCTTCTCCCTCTGAAGTCCTTAATTATAACATTAAATAAAAAGAATCTTTACAATGACCTTGTTGATATTCTATGGTAACTGAGTACATAAAACCTTCAAATTTAGAGCACTTCACTGTGATACATTCTCATTCGTAACTTCATCCTTTACAGACTATGTTTCGGGAGGTGTATATATAGCTCTTATTCCCATTGATAAATTAAGATTAGGTAGACAGCTGCAAAACTAGGATCAAAGTAGTTGTCTGTGAGATGTTTTAGCTGCTACTTTATACCAACCAGTATGGTAAGTGTTATCATGTATGACTCCTATGGCATGAGAAGAACAACAAATATTTTGTGGAAATTCTTACAGTTATAGCAGGCCAGTGTGGACCCTAGTGGAATAGAGACTAGTGGAATGGAGAACTTTACTGATAGCAAAGTCCTTTTGTTTCTATCATGTAGGACTATGCAAGATTTAGTATTAGTACCTGTTGTGGTATTCAGCACTCTGAAAAATATCTTATGACTTTTAGTAACCTCCAAAGTTCCTTCAGTGCCTGAGGTAGCTGGATCTTGGACCACGTGGTCCTTGCTTGTGCTACCAGGTGCACATAGAACCACAACTGCATGTTTGCTTAAAAAAGACATGTGAAATGATTTAAGCATGCAAGAATTTGCAATGTTTGAAATCAGATTTGTGAGTTGATAGTCTTTTACAATTCTATGACTGGCTGGATGGATGAGGAGAGTGCCATGGAATTGTCTACCTGGACTTCAGCAAGGCTTTTGACACCAACTCCCATAATATCCTCATGGGGAAGCTCAGGAAGTGTGGGTTAGATGACTCTTCTTGGTGGTGGCCAGTGACAGGACAAGGGGTAATGGGTATAAATTGAAACCCAGGAAGTTCCATCTCCATATGAGGGAGAACTTCATTCCTGTGAGGGTGACAGAGCCCTGGATCAGGTTGCCCACAGAGGTTGTGGGGTCTCCGTCTCTGGAGATCTTCCAAACCCGCCTGGATGCCACCCTGTGCCACGTGCTCTAGATGTCCCTGCTTGAACAGGGGTTGGACTAGATGATCTCTAGAGGTCCCTTCCAACCTCAGCCATTCTGTGATTCTGTGAATCACCTTGGGTGGTAAAGTTTAGATAAATTCATATTTAGTATCATTTAATTCCTTGGGATGTGAGGGTTATAGTGCTCTGGGAGGTTAAGTCCATTCTTTACCACTGGTGTGCTTGTTAATCTGAAGAGCAAATTTTATTTGAGAACCAATGGTTATTAACTCTTAGTTTTCTGGGTTGGGGAGGGTTTGGGTAGCAAAAGAAAAGACTGGCTAATACAAACCTAATACAAATTTTCTGAAGTTCAGAAAATACAGCATCTGGGCAAAGTCTATGCAGTCCATGGCCTGTGCATAGAATTTTACTGCTTTCAGTCCCAGGCTGCTTTATGTCAACTGTAACCTGGAATTATACACTTCCTGCTAAGTCTTTTTAGGAAGAATTTCTCTGCAGAACTGGCTTTTAATCTCTTTTAGCTTTTGTCTTAAGAACTTGATCTTTGCTGACATTTTGCATAATGTCTTTCATGTGAAGAAGAAAACCTTAGAATCACCTTAGGCTTCATGGGCTCATTCACACATACAGTGTATCACTCCAGTAGCTTTTATGCCATGAAAATGTGTGTAATTAATCAGTGCAGAGAATAAAGGGTGTCTGTCACGTTTCCAAGAAAATACGTTTTCCTTTTTGAGAGTGAAACTTTGGCTTCACTTTCAATATTGGTGAGAGGATCCACCCAGCTGAAGGGAGCGCTACAAGCCCTGCACTGCCAGGGGAAGAGCTGGGGCGTGGAGGAGATTGGTTTGGAGATTTGTCAATGCCTCAGTCCAAATACACTCTGAAAAGAGCAATGCTTTGCATTTTCCACTGAACGTCTCAAAAAACCTTTCAAAGATTGTTAGTTAAATTTGTGGTTACTAGTAAGAGTAGACAGTGCTTAATAAATATGGCAGTAAAAGAAGTTATTCTATTTTCTCTTACTAACCTACTCTTTGAAATTCTATGAAAAGTCATTTTTGCACAGATTTTAAAAGATCATATGGCTCAAAAAGACATACTTAAACTTACATAGGAAGTCTGCTGTCAAACTGAACAGAACCCAGATTTCCTGTTTTTTGGGTCTACTGTAACAAAACAACCCTCCCTCCTTCATACAATGAATGATTTGGTCCTATATCCCATCCAGCATTTCATTACTTTAAGCCTGAGTAAGTACGTTACAACTACTTTCCTCACATAAAGTGCAAGACTACTGATAGTAAAGAACACTTACAGCGAGGTACCGTCTAGCTCCTCATTAGCTGCCCTCTGTCTATGTCTTGTAAGACATATTTTTATATAAAGTATAGCTGCTATCACTGTCTATACTCTCAAGAGTTTTATAGTCTTGTGTGTCAGTTACTGATGTATCATATTTTTCTGCAGTCAGTTTTGCGTCACTGATATTAGCCCCAAATCCCATCAGAATGTAGCCTGTTGTTTTGGCCAGAAGCAAAGACCCCTGCAAAGACCACCCCCACCCCTGCAAAGACAGCTGCTTTATAGGGTATATTTCTTAGAAGTGGGTATCTCATAGGAGATAATATTAACTCACAAAAAAAACTTGACTGCTTCATTGTGCCTAATCCTGTTGAATTAATGGTGTGGTTCCAGGTGAATTACTAGTCTGCACCTCCTGGTTTTCTTGGCTGATGGAAACTTCCTCCCACAGGTGGGAACTTGAATTGCCCAGCAGCTCCTGCCCTGGGACACCGGGCTGCCGTCAGTGTTGCAGACTGTCATTGTGACCATATACTCTCAAAAGTCACAGGTAGTTTAAGAGCCATAACTGTCCTCTTTTGCATTTGAGCATGTGATTCTGGTCTCAAAGGAATTGGTAGTTAAATGTCCAGCTGGTGGCCAGTTGCTAGTGGGGATAAATTCTGGGGCTGATTCTCTGTTGTTATTAATGACCTAAATAATGAGATGGAAATGAAACCTCTGTTGCACTCTCAGCATATGATAGAGGGCTAAGCTGCTATTGAGAAGGGTTTTAGTAGGTTGGATAGAGGGGCTTGCAGAGACATCGTGAAGCTGAACAAAGTCAAGTGCAGTGTCTTGCATGTGGGCCAGAATAAGGCCATGCTAGGGAGTTATTATAGGCTAGGTGCTGATCTGCTGAAAATTCAACATGATGCCCTTGCTTCAAAGAAAGCCAGCTTCACCCCAGGCTGTATTAGCATGAATGTAGCCAGCAGGTGAAAGGATGTGATTCTTTCACTCCATTGGCGCTTATGAGACCAGATCTGGAGCCCTGTGTCTGCTCTGGGGCTCTCCTCCTCCCCTCAGATGTACATGATGCAGAAGGAGAAGATGAGAGAACTGGGTTTGTTCAACTCTGAGAAGAATATGCTGTGTGGAGATTTTATTGCAGTCCAGACTTACCTAAATGGGAGAGAAGCTGGTGTTAAACCCTTCTTGGAGCTGCATGGTGATGAGAGGCATAAGTTGGTATATGAGAAATTTCTTCTAGATACAAAGAAATTTTATTTTATTTTATTTTATTTTATTTTATTTTATTTTATTTTATTTTATTTTATTTTATTTTATTTTATTTTATTTTATGGTAGTCAAACACTGGAACAAGTTGTGCAGAGAGCCTCTGGAACCTCTATCCTTGGAGATATTAAAAATTAAGCTAAACAGAGCTGTGAGTAAGCTATTTGAACCAGACTTGCTTTGAGTATGAGTTGAACTAGATGATTTCCAGAAGTTCCTTTTGACCTAAATGATTTTGATTTGTTTACTCTGATCTCATGAACAATATCATGCCTTTAAATCAGTGAAACTGGGTGTTAGAAGCAGTTTATCCTGGAATCGATTGGTTTGGAACTTCAAAAAAATGAGAATAAGGATGGAGCTGTGACTACATGCTGAGCATAGTCTCTCAGTAACTCACCTCTTCCACGACTGTTATAAATCACTGTCTATACCAAAAAATAATGAAATACAGGTTATTGGTTCTGTTATTGAGCTGACTGATGATAGCAGGTTTTTAGTCACTCCAGATGACAGCAGTTCCCTTGTGCTTTCCTTCCTCTCTGATGTAATTTGAACAAAATAATTCTTTCTTATAGGAGCTCCTATTTTTTACATTTTTTTTCCTTTCATTTACGTCAGTGAATTTTCTTCCTGTCTCCACCCATTCATGCTTTTTGCCTCAGTCTTCTAGCTCTGCAGTACTTACTCCAGGATGTTGGAGGTACCCATACTCATATGGCTTTTTTGTTCAGTAAGCCCAAAGCAGAGGACACTTCAAATCCTCCACTCGAACCTGTCATTTCCTAATATTCCGAATAGGAATTACATATATGGAAAATAAATCATTACTTACTTAAGTTTCTTCATTGTTTCAAAAATGTTTGATCTGTGTTATCACAGCAAACACAGCTCTGCCTTTACAAGACAGGAAGCAAGAAACATTAAACAAATAATAAGAGGGATAAAAGAAGTAGCTCCATTGAGGTAGCATTGCATTTCACAGCTGAAACTGCAAACAAGGTAGGCAAACAGGCTCAGTGTATGGACAAAATAACTGATAAGCTTATGTCTTAAACAGCACCATTTTTGATCTGTAGCCCAACTCCCCAGAGCATTAGGGAAGTGTCTGTGACGACTACTGCGGGATGCTCACAGGTATCCGACTCCAGACAGAAAACCTGAAAACCAGAAAACCTGAAAACCTGACAGAAAAAAGGATTGAAAGCATGCAGTGGACTCGGAGGGAAAAGGAGTGTTTTGAGTGTTTCACCTTTTATTTTCCACTTCCTTGTATGTGGAAAAATCCAACTACATTTAACATTGTCACAATAAAATAAACCCGGGTCACGCTTGTTAGATATTGGACTGTTGCTATGGACTTATCTACGCTGGAAGAGTGATGTTTTACAGTATGTAAGTCCATTTTAGCAAACAGTATGTAGTATAAAATCTGTTGAAAAACATGCCCACTTGGGGGTAGATAATGCTAGAACTGGCAAGAGTCCTGCTTAAATGTGGTAGCTCATTTTTTAATCACAACCTACTTTTGCGCCCAATAAGAGTGAAAGCCAAAGTATGAAAACTGACCATGTGTTGGATGTCAAAATGCAGCAGTGCCCCAGCACCACGTACATACAGGGCTATGAGAAGGGAGTGTCCTCTCTTTGTTCTATTCTGCAACCAAACAATACGTTCAGCAATTCAATCTAATCAGACTTGCACAATCAGGTGCTGGCGTAGAACTATAGCAAATATTTCCTGAAGCCTTAGCCAGCCACATTCATAGCATTGGGGAAAAAAATACGACATGGTAACCCCTTCATTGCCTGGCATAAGAAACAGTGTTCCTCCAGATTCGTTGATTAGACCTTTTGGTCTGATAGACCGTTATGACTTCCCATGGGAGAAAAAAAATGCCACCTGTATCTTCACTTCTCTCTTAAGAGAAAAATTGTTCCTCAGGCTCCTGGTAGGAGCTCACTTCATGCACCAGGCAGGCTACAGCTCAGTGAGAAGTTGATGCCCTTTGAAAGTTCCTTCTTATGGCTGGTTGATGAAGGATATTCCTCAGACGATCATATTGATATTTATTAAACATTTGTTCTCACATTTGTAGTTGCCCTGTCTTATTGTCAGCTGTGATTCAGTCCTCAATATTACAAATTATACGTTAGAAAGCACATTTAAAAATTATTTGAGGATTCATGTGAGTTTTTTTATGGCTTCTGGCAATACCAGGCAATTAAAGCAACACCACAGCTTTCCAAAGCAGGCTTTTAAAATGTCATGGTATGGACAGAGTCAAACTAGTTAATTAATAAACATAATTATTTACTAAACACTGCTATTGACATTGTGGAAAGTTCTAAGAAATAATGCTGAAATATCTGAAAAGTTACATACAAGGTTCAAAGAGGTTTGACATAGATAAGCTTGCATTTTGAGTGACTAAACATGGCATCCAGGAACACAAAGAAAATTCAGGCTTTAGTGAAAGACAGATTTTGCTGGATCTGTACAGGAAATGATCAGAGTAGTGAAAAAATTCCTGTGCCAGAATCTCTAAATAGTGGAAGTCAAATACACTGTGCAATCTTACAAAAATTGTTCATGAGCATATAAGAAAAAAAAATCAGAAATAAAATTCTGGATGCAACTATATATGCATGCAAATATAATGTTGAGTCAGCTTCCTGGAAAGGCCTTTATTACCCCCAACCTCTTCAGAGATGTAAATTTACTAAAATTCCCTTGGACTGCTTGTCTCTTCCTGAGAGATTCTCAGTCCCAGCTGCTTTCCTCAACACTGCTTTGATGACAAGAGCCAGTTAAAGAGCAGAAACAATATTCATGACCCGCTGCAATTAAAAAGATCTTAGGTTTCAAACATTAAATCTAAAATTCTTGCAGCAAAGTGTGTGTGGGTGTTCAGTCTAGAGATTAAATGAAATAATTCTTGCCACTTCTGTTGAATAAATTAGAGTAATAAAAACAGTTAATTAAATGAATATGTTCAAGAATATTAACTGCTTACAGAAACTGTATTAACAAGCAGGAAGCTAAATTCATCTTTGGACATTCTTCTATATTTCCTTGTAACTAAATGCAAAAGACTAACAAGAATAACAACCACAAGGAAATTTGGATTGATATTTTCCAGAGAACTGGAAATAAAATCCATTAACTCTAAAAAAATTATTAGAAAATAATGCAGATCTTCCTTTTCTTTCTTTTTCTTTCTTCATTTTAAATCTGAAAAAAAGTTTCTGCATGGATGAAATCTCTAGCGTATTTTCATCAGTTTATGGCACTAAAACTCTGGTGAGCTGCTATGTACACACAGCCTGAATTGGTGGCCAAGGACCTTATTACACATTCGAGAATACTCTTATATAACTGTGCCTGACTGCCTCTGACAAGGTAAAGCCACAGAGAATAAAACTATTCATTTAAGGCAAGTGATTTTTATTCAATGAAATTTCCAGATGTGATTGTTTAATAAGATATCCGAATTTCAGGTAAATTTGGCAAACTTGGAGAAGGATGAAAGTTACATTTGAATAAACGTAATTTAGTTGCTGTATCCCAAAACTGTCAGACAATCAAGGCAAGAGTTCTTTGATTCAAAAATGAAGGAAAAGTACTTCTTACAAGAGCATCATGTATGAAGAGTATTTCAAGTGAGAGAGACTACCTTCTAGGTAAGATATAGTGATTTCATTGTGAAATTCTATGTGTTTATATGATCTGGAAGGTATTATTGATAGAAATTTTTCCTCTGATTCATTTTTCCTTCATTTCTGGTACAAATGTTAGGTCTCACACATGTGATGGTCCCATCTTTAATTGTTTTTCATCCTTCATTTTGAATTTCTATCCCTAAAATTATCCTTATTTTTTTTAATTAGGCTCACATTAATAATTGCAAGCGAAAGCTTCTAGCTATACAGCCTAATTTTCGTGTTCTGGCAGGCAGCCAGAGATTATACTCCGTACTCTTAAGGAGGCTACAAAAGCTGGTCCTAATCAGAAGGACCTAAAAGTTCTTCTGAAACTGGGGCTACACACAGGCCCCCAACTCCTTGTTTTCACTGGGAAAGAATTCCATTTTTGAGGAAATGTGTATGCCTGTGGTGTGCAGGCATAACTCCAGCACTTCGGCCTGTGTGTATGACCCTAAATGTGACCGGATGTTTCTGTATTGCATTGTTCACAAGTAGGGCCCCAGTCAAGATTATTTCTTGCAATGACTTTTTAATGAACGTTTCTTTTTCAGTCACTTGTCAGGTTTAGTGACTTACCTTTTTCAAGGCAACCTATTTATTATACATTCCTCTGTTGCCTTTAAAGATAATTCAAATGGGATAATCCAAATTATGTTGTGGTTTGGAAGTATTTTCAGTGGTCTGGCTGCATCTGCAACCCAGTTAATTGGTGGAGACAAGCAGCTCATTACTGATCATCCCTTAGTTTAAAAGGAATGAGGGAATTAATCAATCTTTCTCCTGAAAACTGCACTGATCCTGCATTGGATGCTAAACGATGGAAGGTTTTAACCAGTAGGCTGAAGTCAATGTGGTTTTTTGTTGTTGTTTAGCATGGCCTGAACTTTGTGTGTTTATTCATTGGGTAAGGATAATGACCCCTGTTGCTGTGCAATTGCTGTATCACTGTTGTGAAAACATCCAACCCTGGAATTAAAAATCCTTCCCCTAGGTATACATCCTGGAAACCAAATGAGATTACTTAAATATTTAGTTTAAAACAATAGTACAGTAAATTGCTATGCATACAGAATAGAAAAGTTCTATTTAATCACCTTTCATTTGCACTACAGAGTATTATTTGTTCTTTTATTTTGTCAAACAAAGTAAAAATTTCAAAGAACCAGCAGACCTGTAAGTAAAATGAGATCTACCTGTCTGAGATTCAACTGAGGGGCAAGAGGGGAACACAGGCAGGCTAAGGGAAAAAGCCTGAAGAGGTGGTTAAATAAGTCCTTCCTTTGCACAGTATGATGTATTTATTATTTAACAGAGAGAACATTGTTGAAGGGCTCTGTTTGGAGCAGCAGTATGAAGGAGAAAGTTCTGGCTGTTGTACCTTCCTCTGTCTCCTCTCTGAGCATCACATTCCTATGATTCCTTAAGAAAAAGCAGCAGCAGGGTGAAGCAGAACTGCAGCATATGTAACCACTGGGTACCTGCAAATCCCAGCATAGGAATGGGCAACGGAGGGATTGTGCTAGGGAAAGTGTCTCAAAAATTTAAAGTGGTGATGGTGACTGTTTGTAGTATGTGTAATACTGGAAAGGGTAGGTTGGAAGAGGAGACTACAAGTAACTGTTACCTGACAATTTTGGTCAACAGAATGGGTCTGATGCACATCTGACTGCAAATCTTACATATGACACGCATGTAAGAATGTGATACACAAACATTAGCATGGGATGACACCCACAGAAATATACAATATCCTGCATGCTGGAAAAGCTTCAAGGTCTTAAGATCTCCTTCTGCAGAAAATTGCAAACATACAGGAAGTAATGCCTGCTGTAATCTGAATTGCATACCTTTCAGACTTAAAAAACTGTCAGTGAATTCCTAAAAGTCTTTTTCAATTCACAAAACTTATGGAACTGGTCTGTTCCTATGTACAGCAAAGGGAAGAATATTATTTGGCCAGATATGAAATGTCTTGCAAGTATGTGTCTGTACCCCTCAGGATCTGACCTACAGACTATAAACTTCACACCCAAACAGTATGGCAGCATGGAAGATAAATGACTTTAATATTTAAAAAGTACTTGCTGGTGATTTCCATGCACTGGTATCAAACCGCAATAACAATGGCCTGTAGGGCCAGAATAGCCTGTATCCCCAAATCAAATAATTCAGGTCATTTGTATTCATCTGTCCATAATACTAGTTATTAATAAATCTTAGCCGTTCCTTTCCCCAAGAAAATGCTATTTACTGGTGCTTTTTCCATTTCAGCAGGCAGTTCTACAAGCGACACAAGGGACATGACCTGCCCAGTGTGGCAGGATAAGAGAGTGCTCTACTTCCTAAACCACTTAACCACTGTCCTTGCTTGTCTCAGGAAGAGCTTGCCTATAATTTGAATAGGTAAAAGCTCTTGTTTTATTATGATTTTTGCCTTTAGCTTTATCTTATCACACCATCAATTCATTTCTTACACTAGCGCCAGTGAAAACAGCTTGAAATCACAGGTGAGCTATTAACTCTGCATTCACTGAGAAGTATTATGTACAATTGCTCAGGGTTTTTAAACAAAAATATAAATTAGCAGTTTAAAGTTATTTTCTCTTCCTCTTTAAAAAGTACCCAAAAACATGCAGTTTGGCCAAAACACAAAGACTTGACAGCTCCATTATCAGCTCAGTACCTCTCAGGATCCAGCTCCAAAGACAATAAACGCCAAGTGCAAACAGTATTGCAGCAAGGAAGATAAATGACTCTAATACTTTAAGATAAATGTGATATAGCTTACTTTTTTTTTCCAAACTGAAAGAAAAATGTATTAATAATAAAATCAGAAAAAAACTCACACACATTCTTTCGCCAGTGAAGAGCTTTATGAAATATTTTTTATTTCCTTTCCTGAACACAAAAATACAATCGATAAGACTACATTGCTGATTAAGCAAGTCTAGCCTATTTAGTCTTTTTTAGCTTTTTGATGTTGTTCAGTTTACATTACAGTTCTCAAAGGTGAGCTTTCATGCTAAGCAAAAAAAAGCAAAATCTTAACTTCTTGTCCTGTTACATTGACAGTTTATTTTTTTTTTTTGCAGTATTGGAGTGATTCTGAGACTCATTCCTATTAGGAGGATTACAGCTCAATTTTGTAGTTTCCCCCACATCTTTTCTACAATTATGTGTTTTCTTCCTCTTCTGTACCTACCAATCACCAAGATTTTAGAACTAAAATAAAACTTTAATATTGCAGATAAACTACTATGTAAATATACATCCAAGTTGATAGGAAACAGCATTAAATACATTTTACTACACTAAAGCTGAAGGAACTCCTATGAGGCTGCTTTTTACATAACATCTTTGTCCTCCTACATGTTGATGTATAAAATATTTTAATAACCAGACTTCACTATACACTCGAGAAATACCCCTGGCTTGTTGACTGTTGAGATGAAAATAGTAGGATGAAGATACCAGTAAAATCAGATAAAAAATTCTGTTGGTTTACTATCAGCATCCCCTAGCGGTGATATTTATTATTTTCTGATCAGAGTCATACATTCAGAGGAATTAATTTTCCAGATTTGTCTATGTGGATTAGAAAATTAAGAAAGTGGTAAAGCCTTAAAACATACAGTCTGTGGTGAAAAAAAAATTTTTCTTCATTCGTGCAGTTCTTCTTAAATATTTAAAAATATTTAGAAGTTTAAAATTGGAACTCTATTTCCAATAAAATAAGATCCCCCCCCAAAAAAAAGACTATTAATTGAGAGAGTTGAAAATAGAATTACAGTGCTTGGTTATTGTTATTGCTAATATGTAGCATATTAAACCTTGGCAGGATCTATACAATATACCATATCTCTTTCTCGACTTTACCAGAAGACCTGTGGCCATGTGAGCTGGCTTTGGTGGCTACAAGAAAAGCAGTGGGCATTTTGTACTCTCTGTCACATCTGATTTTCATGCATGTGACTGTTTAGTAGACCACATGCAGAAAATTGGAGGTCTGTACAAGAACGTCTTGTGGTAGACCAGCTATTTGTCTGTCCTGTTGTGTGTCTCTGTTATGGGCACAGTCTGACTGTGTCTGCATTTGTTTTCATTATGGCAAAAGCTGAAAGGGCAGTCCAAAGTCAGCACAGCTGCATGATAGTATCTCCATATATTCTTAAATCTCTGTATATCTTACCTTATTCCATATACTTTGCCCCCTGCTGTTTTCCAGCTGTTTTAGACATTACTAAGGTGGTGAGCTGAGATGAGATGGAACTGATGTAGATACCTGTTTATAGGCTAGTATGAGACAGAAGTTGCTAAGGCTACTATTCTGATTCCCTGTTTGGAGCTCTCTATAGCTCCTGTTTCCTTCCACTTTGCTGACATATCCTCTGGAGAGTTTTTCTCATGCAATATCCAATATCGGGTGGCACAATTAAGTGTTTCCTGATGGGTTGGAGTTGAACAAGCGTCAATGCGTTCTACTGACCTGTGGTTTTCTTTTCTGAGTTAGGGTAGATTAACAACCCTATTGTGTGCTGTTGTCGTTTATCTGAATATCTTTTCAAGTATCCTTTGCTTCCCTTTTTGATTAGTAGTAGATCAAAAACTTTAAACTACCTTAAAGTAGACAAGAAGGCATTTTGAGGTACTTGCCAGCAGTGTTAAAATGGAGACATGCCACTGGAGGATTAGTGATCAAAAGGAAAAGGATGGGAAGGAGGAATTTACATTGAAATTTTGACAAAGATCTTATTTATTGTCTGATTATTCTTGTGGGATCTGGCTTTCTGTACCTCAAGATCCTAAAGCAAGGATGTTAAAGTGGCTATATTTGATAACATTCTTTCACTGTACAAAGCCCAAAGGAGACTTACCTCCCCCTTTTACTGTCCTGGCATTCACAGTTAAAAGGTAGGTCCCAACTCTTTAGGAAATCCTTCCAGTGGTTCTGTCTATGGACTTAGTGTTTGACTACCTGTGAGAACCTCAGATCAGCTGCAAGTCTGCAGATTTCACGACACAGTAGCTTCTTCAGAGCATTGATGAAGCAGTTGAAGAAAGCTGGTACCAGCTTCAACCCCAGCACCAATCACCACTGACTCTTTTCCAACCTGAAAAAATGATCATTTGACCTGAAATTCCATATAAATTATGTCTGCTGTATCTCCCTTATCCACATGCCTACTGATACATTCAGCTCCAGAAGGCTAATGAGTCAGGTTTCCCTGCATGAAAGCCATGCTGTCTCACCTGGAGACTGTTTATATACTTACCACAGTTTAAGACCAAATGACAATGGATGTCTAAATGAATTTTGGTGCCAAAGAATTTTAATCACAAATAAATTCACCTTTTTGAGTTAACCACTTCCCTGTTTTTTAGTAGACATGGTGCAGTCTAAAAGGAAAGCTGGACAGGTTAGGGTCCCAGCCTTATGGTGTGCAGACTAGGCTTGGGGCCTCAGGCGTCTCTCCAAGTGCCTCTCAGGGTCCCCACCACACATGCACCTGCAGTCCCTCTCCCCAGATACCCTTGCAATGTCCTCCCGCTTACTCCCACAAAGCTCCCCACATATCCCTGCAGTCTCTCTCTTTGCTTACATACCCCTGCAGTCTCTCTCTTTCTCTGTTCCACTTAGCATCTCTCCTCAGTGTCCCCACATACCTCAGCTCTAGACGTGGGCTGGTGACACCCCCTAGCACTTGCCAGATCAACCCCTCAGTGCCCGCTGCAGGCTGTTGTTGGTACCCTTCTGGAAATTCTCTGCTGACCATGATTCCTGCCACCCCTGAGGGGCCATTGGCACCTGGGTGACATCTGATGAGCTTCCTGTTGCCATATTTCAGCAGCCCAGGTACGTTTCCATCCTGATGTTTCCACCTTTGTTTTTCCCCGCTCTTTTATCCATCCCCACACAGTGTTGTGCATCAAGGATCTATTTTCCTTCAGGATGTCTTCTGATCCTCAGTAACTGAGGCTCCAAAATCCCAGGGACCAGCCTTGGGTTTCATCAGCACTGTTTTGCCCCATGCTCCAGGAGATGCCAACATCTCCTAAGGGTTATGCAGGATATTTTGATCTCCATGACTAGTTCCAACAGGACCCAAAGCTACTGCTCATGCTGCTTCTTGTTTTACTTACTGCAAATCCTTTTGCTGTTTCTTGAGTCCCCCCTCCAACTGGTTTTACTTCAGGATCACAGCTCACAGTGGTTTCGCAGGCTGACTGTGTATCAAATAGAATCCAGTCTTTCCAAGAAAGGCCTGAGACTCCTTTTTGTGGGTAGATTTAGCAAAAGCAGTACTCTTTTCTACTTCTTTGCTAGGTGTGTGTTGTCTTCCATCTATTTTGCTTTATGCATATGAATTGTCTCTCTCTAGGCGGGTCTTTAACTTTAGGCCTCTTGATGGCACACACTGTCTTCAGCAAGATTGTCATGACAGCTTGACCTTTTTTTTCAAACACTTGTTTCTTGGTTTGGCCCCACTTAATGATGCTAAATGTGTATTGCAGGTGTCCTGGGACATTGTCCTTGTAAGGACAAGGTCTCTTGAATTTATCCATGGCAAAACACCTTATTTAGGAAAATGGAAGTGCTGAGAAGTCGGGAAAGCAGTAGGTGAAGGAGTACATCTAACTTTTAGGCATGACCTACTGTTACACTCCTTTCCATAGCCAAGCAGCAGCTGCATTTTGTAGATCATCATTTACAAGTAGATGTGTTAAAAAAAAAAAAGTCTGCATTACTTTCTGTCGCAAACAGCTTCATTTTCCAGTGCTGTACTGCTTAGTTAGACTAGTTCATGTACTGTATTTCTAAGAAGAAATGCAGATACACATGCTGGGACAAAACTGGGATTTTAATTTGGGTTTCGTTTTGATGTTATTGTAGGAAGTTACTGTCACCAGATTGGCCTGTGAAAATAGCACATTTCTCCATCTGGATGCTAAACAGGAAAGAAGGCAAAGCCCAACATTTAGTTTGTGTTCTTTCAGTTTGGTTATACAATTCCTTATCTTGCCAAAGTAACTCTTTCTAACATTTAATTTAATTTCATTCAAAATATTCCATTCAAAGCCAAGCATGTCATTTTTCTACCTTCATTTCCTAGTTATAGGTTTACTTCAGCACAATCTCAAATACAAAATACAAATGCAAAGGCATAAGACAAATCTTTTAGGAGTTTGTTTTCTCTTTCTGTATTAAGCCTTGCTTACATGGCTGCCAAATGGAAGATAAAATTTTAAAATTTTTGCCTATAAAAAGCTTCCAAAGAAACAAAGATACATAACTTTGTATCTTATTTCTACACTTTCACATTCCCTGTATTTCTCAAATTAATTCTTAAATTATTAATATAATGGCATGTATAAATTTGCAAATTATGTTTAATTATGTCAATTCTACATTGTTGTTTACTGTGGTTACCCTATCAGTACAACTGAACCAGGTGACTTTATGAACATGTCTGATAATGAATCATTTCTGACACTGTGGCTACACATTGATTTCACACAACTTATCACATTTCTTGCCTTATTTCTCTATTAACTAAAGCTTCCTTCTAGTAAAGAAATGATACGCATAATATAGCCACATTTATGCCTTCTAATTAAGTGGGCCTCTCAAGGGTCTGATTTCTTGCAAAGCTAAAAATCCCAACATTGTCAACACAGTGAAACAAGGTCAACAGCAGAGACTGACAGCATTTTATTTCAGAGTTCTTCACAACATGGAAGCATGTGCACTTCCTCTCATGTAATTCAAGTCCCTCAAGCACAGATTGAGACCATTGAGATCTTTCAGCCACTAGTTGAAGGAGTTTCACTGACCTTAAATTCAACCCTAAGAAATGTATTCAACTGAAGCAATTTGATGTGCACCAAGAAATGATCAGTTTGTTCAGGTGATGTCACTTTAGATATCCTTAGTGAAACCCAAACCAAGCTAAAATAAAACAAAGGACTTGCAACATAGATGAGAAATTTTAACGATGCTATAACTCTCTTCTGTGCTCTTGCAGAGTTGTTTTGCAGACTCACTGAAGAGTTGCTTTGAGTCTTCCCTCAGCAAACTCAATATCTTTAAGTCCAAGTTCTTACTGCATAAAACTTTCTAAAACCATTTTCAGCATTAAAAAAGATCAAAAGGAATGGGCTTGCATCAGTATTATTAGTATTTCTTTCAACAAAGGAACTCCTCTGTGTTGTGATATACAAAGTAAGTCATGTGCAAAATGACTTTTACCCAGTTAATGACTGCAGTTTGTTAATGTCCTTGTGGAATATTTTAAAATAAAGCTCTTACTGCAGAAAAACACAAATTAAGAACTTTTTACCTGGAGACAGGAAACCAAGCTGGTGAAACACAGGGTCTTAATTTTGTCATGAAAGTGCACAATCCTCAATTTTTGAATTTAAATCAATGTAACCTTAACCTGCAGAAATAGAAAACTGTAAAGAACAAGAATTGTACCAACTTTGAAAGTAGGACAAGAACTAAATGTAGAATTCAGCATGAAGTGATGTTCCTTAAAGGTAAAATTGTGGTCATGCTGAGATGTATGACTGACAGTGGAAAATAACTTTGGAATACTTGAAGATCATTTTTAATTGGAAGTTAGGTCAGATGTAGGAAAGCAACTTGTGGAAACGAAGAATTTATGTCTGAAACTCAACATAAAGATCAAAATCACAGGATTCTATGGTTGGAGGTGACCTTGAAAGGTCCTTTAATCCATCTAACTAGTTTGAGGAAGGAATAGCTATAGCTAAGTCATTTCTGTTATGTCTAAAGTGTTTTCAAACCTTCAGTAAATGAAAACCCAGTTTACCTTGGCGAAGTACCAAGTCTTATTATTCTTAACTATAAGAGAGCGATTCTTTGCTTTCTATACTTGCGATTCAAACGTGTTTATTTTGTTCTGTCCTTCCCAGAGTCAGTCCTCCCCTTTTCTTTTGCAGTAACTCGATTCAGAATTAAAAGCTGTTGTCATAAATCTCCCTTTCTTTTCCCTCTTCAGACTTAAACAGTCCCACTTTATTCATTTTTTTCCTTTTAAGAAATGCTTTCTATACATTGCCATTAGAGTGCTTTCAATCAGTTTATATTTTCTCTTGTAGTGTTGTACCTAAACTGAATATAGTCCTCCAAGAGATGTTCTGTTGTTTCTGCCTAGCCCAAATAATTACTTCATGTGCCTTGTAGAGGTTTGTCTGTTTTTCTAAGATCATAATAATGTCATATTTGGGGTTACTATTTTGAGATTATTACTTTTCGATTATCACTTATCACTCTGGGGTGTTAACCCCTCTTTTTTCAAATAGAGCTTCTTCAGTAGTTTGTTACAACTGTCATGTGGTTTGTACATACAACTTTTGTTCTATATTGGAATCAGGCAACACAGAGCAAGGGGGAATGCTGAGAATCTCTCAGCTTCAGTAAAGCAGTTGGTTTTGTTTTCAGTGTCCACACCTTCAGTGCCTACACTAATTCTAATTTCATTGTTTCAACACTCTAAAAATCAAGCACAAGATGAAGCAAATGTGAATTGTTAGTCATAGGCTTCTAGACTGGCCTTTTCAGGATCTGCAAAGTCATTGAGCATAACTTCTACTAAAAGTCCCCTTAAAATTTCAAAACTATGATAAAAAACTGATATGGCTAGACAATATACCAGCCATCAGAGAGAGAAATGCTCAGACAGGAACATCATAAATTTCATAAAGCTCAACATAGGCAAGTGCAGGGTCTTGCACCTAAGGAAGAACAACCCCATGTGCCAGCATAGTCTGGGGGCCTACTGGTTGGAAAGCAGCTCTTCTGGGAAGGACCTGGGTGTCCTGGTGGACACCAGTTTGATCCTGAGCCAGCAATGCACCCTTGCAGCAGTGAAGACCAGTCCCTTATAAAGTAAAACTAAGACTTGTTCCTCCACACACTTTTTTTTTTCCCCTTTCCATCTAGTGCAAATCTGATTCTTTTGAAACGGAGGGACTCTTAGGTGTCTTCCTTTATAAGGTGTTTCCTTATAAAAGGACAAGCTGTCCTAGAACTTCTGTGCTTGTGACCACCCCTGCTACCTAGACCAGTCCTGAATAGAGAGAGACCTATTGATGGAAGCCTTTTTTATGGCATATATGCACTAGAAAATAGATTTATTCAGGAGATTTGGACAGTATAGAAATGTGAGAGGCTCTAAGTATAATAAAGAATAAAGAATTCAGATTCTAGAGTAAGCACTAAGCACTACTGCTACTTTATTATTGGAAATTATGTTAAGAGAGAAACAAGTAATACTCTCTAAAGATTTCTGGAGACTTTGAGCAAAATTCTTGATGAGATGTCTAAGAGAAGAAAAATTTGTAAATCTGTGCAAAGCACTGTGAGGACAGTAAGCATCTTGTAATGTTTAGGTTGTACTGATGTCTATAAAAAACTGACAACAGGTCAGACTCCTAGGGTGTTGTGAATCTTGCCTTTCATGCTGGCCATTATTGCCTCATTGTTTTCTTCCCATCTGTCTGCAGCCATCTGCTTTATCTCATCTTATATTTAGATGTTAGGCTGTGTGGGGCAGGAAATAAGCTTTTACGCTGTGTCTGTGCTTGGGATAAAGAAGCCCTCTTTCCATGGGAGATATAGGTGTTATAGCAATACCCATTATAACAAAAAATCCTATGGCCTATTGTCTGTAGCTCTGCTCTGTAGTGAGTGAATGTATTATCAAATTGATCTCAATCAAAAATACTTTCAGCACAAAAGTTTCATTGAATTACATTGTGTACTAGCACATGATCGATATGATCTTTCATAATAATGTTATTTGCACCTCCTCCTACTTTGTTGCATTATGTTAAGCAGATTATTATCAAGACCCTGAACATTTCAATGTAACTATGAGTTTGGCCCTGGTTTGAGTTGAGAGTTCGACCAGAAAACTGTGAAGAGACTTTTTCACCCTAAATTAGTCTAAAATTCTAAATTGGATTTCTAAATTCCATTTTTTTTCTGTTTTGTTCAGAGAAATCTTATTCCATGAATTGATTTTTTTTTCCTAGGAAAAGATGTGCTGGTGGTGAGAATAGTTGCTTTGCTATCTGGTGTCTTTTCTGTCCAAAGGTGTCTAATCTTGTGGTTTCAAAGACAGTAGGCTCCCTGTTGCCAGATCCTCAAATTCTTTCAAGGCTGACTCAGACCTTTACTTTTCAGAGAAAATGAAGTTGTAGCTTTCCATATGTTTTTTTCATCTGACACTTTTAAAATCCCAAATCTTAACCATTAAGGCATAATGTCTCCTTTTTCCCTCTATCCTACTATTAAGTGGCTTTCTGTACAAACTTTTCCAGTTAACTGGCAGCTCTAATCCCGCAACGTCTGCTTCTCAAAAAATATAGAAAAAATAATGAATGAATAAATAGCACACTTGAGCAAACAGGATAAATAATAATAATAATAATAATAATAAAACATTGCCATATTGAAAGTATTAGAAGATAAGAAACGACAGTGACTGACCTAAAATAAAACCCAGGTTCTTTAATAAGCATTTATCAGGCAAAATGTCAGAAAAGATTAAAATAAAGAACCTTGATTCTTCTGAGCAAGACTTTTAAGTTTTTTAAAGCCCTAACTTATTTAGTGCATCAGAAATAATACTAACAAAAGTTTTTCTGAGGACTTTTGCCATGGTCCTCAGTATTGCGAAATATGAGTAAAAAATGAATATTCCAGAACTAGTAGTGATCTTGAGACATTCCTAAAATGTTTTGGCTCAAGTGACTCTGCTGCCTTTGCACCAATTTAATTTGGCAGGACTATTAATGACTTGACCTTCTTTTCAAATTTAATTTCTGCTGGCTACAGTGCTGGGTAATGATGAGGAATATTCTTTTTTCCAAGTGACGATTATTGTCACTTGGACAATTGTCCAGTAATTATAGTACTATTTATAGGGATGGAATCCTGAGAAAGAGTTAGTAAACTTCATTCAGAACATTCATAGCATTTATGAACTGTAATTCTTGCTCTCTGTGTTATCCTGCCGTTGTTCTCAACAAGCATTTCAAGGTCTCCAAACTGCCACTGAGTCAAAAATCTTGACAGTTTTGAGGAGTCAGAAATAGCAAAATTTATAACCTAATTATGAAATCTTATGTAAAAACTTATTAAGACTCTTTACACTGCTCAATATAAACCAGTCACATAGTCATTTTATGGAAATATAATTATCTTTCAGAAGGTTATGCAGCTTTATCTGCATCCCTTGGGAATAGCCATTAGGAAAGAAGAACAAATGAAAAAATAAAAGAAATGAAAACAAAAGGAACATTGCTTTAAACTGGAAATTACTAAATATCAAAATAGGAAAGCGATCTCATAAAAATAATCAAATTTTACCCTTGTTTTCTGCAGTCTAGTGTAAAAGACACATGAAAGGGAAAGGTGAACAGATTTTACTGTAAAAGATTTGGCAGCTCCTTGTTTCATCATTTTGTGAAATTTTGTATTAAAAAGTCTTTGTAGTACGTGTTTTATGTACCTCATCTGTTCATTCCAGTAGCAGCAGAGTGAATGCAAGCAGTTCCTATGAGGAGCACTTACGTGTATTGGCTCCTTTTCCTACTTGAACCCGCTTTCTCAGTAGTGGCTTTTCAGTCTGTGGTGTTCCTGAGTGAAGACATTTGGCATTTTCATTTTCTGCAAGGCACATACAGGTGATTTAATTCTGCTCTTTGTTTTAGATACATATACACATCCATGTGTCTATGTCCATATGTATATCTATATATCTGTGTAACAATATCAGCATCTCTCTGTATATATATATATGTAGGTATATGCATAAATATATGTACAAACATACACATATATAGATATATATTTAATGGTTATACAGCTTAATATTTTATTTGCTTGTTTGCTTGTTTGTTTGTTTTTTGATTCTGGTTCTGTTTGATTTTTGAAAACTATCCTGCCTGAAAAATCTTCAATAATATTACTGTGCTTTGAAAATAACAATATGTTATCACATTACAAAGCTTAGAGAAAATATACTCTGAGATATGAAGTCTGGAGAGATGAATGGAATTTTAATCTGTTCTGTGAGAACATAAGGATGTTTCAGATGAGAAAAATGATGATGTTTTCCTGTACTGATGCCTTCCTTTGAAACAGATTATTTTTTGTGATGCCCCTCTGCTTTATATAAGCTTGGTCCTTGGTTAAAATTTACAGTTCTTTTACAATATATAGTATATACCTCTGTCCTTTGTGGGGTCTGGAGAACTGTGTGGTGGTACTCAGGAGAACTTTCTTTGATCTACAATCTTTTGCCCTAGAGCTTCCTACGCAACTTTTCTGGAAACCAGTTTCAACTTCCTAATAGCGAAGCTGAATATGTTATGTGATTACTCTTTCATTTTTAATCTCTCTGTCCTGTCTTTAAATTAATACTTTTAATTTGATTTCCCTTTCACAGAAAATTAGTGTTTACTTTTCTATTTTTCTTTTGAGAGAGTGAAAGAATATATAACAACTAAAGTTTATATAACTTTAAAAATACTATCATATATGTGTTGGGAAAAGTTTAATGCAGATATGCCAGTATGCTGCAGCTGGTACTGTAATTGCTGGTTTACAGTCCAAGAAACCAGCCTGCCTGGTTTCTTGCCATCCGGTGGACAAGTGGTAGTTCTTGGCTCTTGAGATACAAGATGCCATGAAAAGGGAATGTGTAGTGGAGGACAAACCATGACTGGGATCTGAAACACAGCCGAGATAGGCTTAACAGTAACATCTTGAGAGATTTTTCTCTTTATTTAAAAAACTGTGTCTAAGCAAATAGTAAGATTCTAATGAGACATTTCAATGAGTCATTTTGTATGACAGTATGACAGAGAGAAAACTGTGACTCAAAGGACATCCCATTCTAAGACCTTTACATACACCTGGGGAAGACCGCCATTAACAATACAGAAATTGCCACCCTTAGACACAGAATATTATCAAATAATCGATGACAAATAGCTTCCATATCAGCATTTTTAATGGAATACTTTAGTTAGTGAAAGAATGAAAAGTAGGGTACAACTTTTCAAACTAAATTGGGTAAAATTCTTTGACTTACAAAAACATTTTCTCTATTTCCTTTATTCCTTTCACTGCCATACAAATTAAAGTCATATCTGCTTTGTGACTTCTGAAATGAAGTGTTTTGTTCTTTAAACAAATAGGAGATTGTAGCAGCTTGATCTAAACCTGATTTTTTTTAATGATTCAGTGAATTCCAGTATATGGGCACAGAAATTCATCCTAATGAATGTGGATATTTCAAAGGAGTGGCACAGGGAACACATTTTAATGAATCAGAAACCCCCAGCTTGCTGCCATTAAATACAAGAATAAAAAGGTGTCTATATGCAGTGGGTAAACAGTAAATATCTTTATGTATTGGTTTATCATCTCCATTTTTTTTCTTTTAATGGAAAATACCAAGAAAATAAACATAAATGTAAACTGCTAGATCTCTTAAGATGTAACGAGAGTTTATAGATCACTTGATCACTAATACTTTTCATTGTGGCAGTTTTTCTTGGAATATGCATCAGAGGTAAAAGAGCTAATTTTAATGAGTTTGTATTTGTAAAAGCCTGTACCAAAAAAAAAAAATCCTCCAACTGTCACACCAGCCACTAATTGGCAGAGAGATGCTTTGATAAAGAGGAAAGAGATCCCTGCTGGTTCAAGACAGGTGGACATCAACTTGAATCTAATTTAAATCTTAAAATGCATGATAGAAAAGATTTGCATTACATTGCCTAGATGAAAGGGAGCTCTTAGTCTGAGCTCCCTTTTTCCTTCCCCCTCTTCCTTTTTAACTTGCCCAAGCACTCAAACTTGCTGTAGCTATGTTTTAATGAATGTACCTTGTTCAGCTGCTGTTTGAGGTAGGTATTTACTTGACTAAGACTCAAATCTGAACTCATGCTGGGCTAAAAAGAAAACCCCAAATGATAATTGGATGGACCTGAAATTGGACAGTCTCCATTACCCACAGCTTGAATCAAATGAATATGTCTTCAGTGTCAAATTACTGTTATTCAATTCCTTGGCTGAGGTTCCTTTTCCCAGGCACTGGAAACCTTAACCACAGACCTTAGGTGCAACCTTCCAGCTCAGCAAAATGCAAGGAAATGTTCCTCATTGATTTCTTTGGACTATATAGTTGATTCGTCTCTTGCATGTGATCCTAATGTCATGTTTAAATAGTTGATCTATATCTAAACTGTTAACTCATATTCCAAACCTTGTTATATCTTAATGCTTCCTGATTCAAAATCCTGTGCTGTGAGAGGAGGAATAGGTCTGTTCTTGTCCCCGAACAGACACTGAAGTAGTTGAGAAGCCCAAATTATCATTCCCCAGAATTCTTTCCTTAGGTCTGAGCCAGGGTTGGTGGAAGCTAAAAACTTGTTTACTACAAGAAAGTTGGAAACTTGTATTTTCTCTGTTTTCAGGTGCAAATTCCAATCTTGTAACCAAAAATACAGATTCAGTGAGGCCTAACCCAAATGAAATGCACATCGAGACTGTCTTTGACACTCCATTATTTCTTAAATGCTTGACTCTGGGTTGATGTTACTCTTGCACATAATCCTTATTTTACAGATCAGGCTTTTAGCCTATTTTAAAATGCAATGCAATAGACAAGTGATATTATCAAATATTATCCACTGCTTTTAAACCCAACTTTCCTTCTTACATGATGCACACAGTATTCTATTTTGTAAAGTTCCTTAAAGCAGCTATGCATGATGTCAGGAAAAATAGTCTAATAATGTGCATTATTGATTGTTTTAACTCTTTTAGATTTTAGAAAACTTATGTGCGATCTGCATGCATGTGAATGTGAGAACTGAAATGAACTGAACTAGTGAGTGCTTTGGGGAAAAAAATAGGCCACTTACTTAGATTTCTGATTATGAATTTTATAGACTGTTTTTTGAGAATCTTTGTAAGCCCTTTGTTTCTCACATATAGATGTCTTCAATGGAAATGCCAGTAAGTGTATTTTGCCCCATATTTTGGTGTATTGATACAGCCTAAGATATACTGCAGTTTAAAGATTTAAATGGACTTTCAAATCAAGCAACAGAGTCAGGATAGACTGACAGGAGCGCCTGGCTCCATCCAGACTTTCCACATGGGTTTCCTTTCAGAAGAAACCAGAGATGGAAGGCAAGAGTGGATGGGGCATTTTTAAAGCTGTCTTAACTGAAGACACCGCATGCAAACTCTCCTGGGCCTGGGAATGTGGTAGCAAGTCAAGTGCTTAGGCTGAGCCACAAATAAGTGGGCGGTGGTAGAGCCACTGGGAGCTGGGTCTAGTGTCCCTAGTGTACACAGTGCTACACAACTCGTGGCCAGTGAGTAGCACAACATCCCTGTTTTCAAATGCTTAGGGTTCAGGGACCGAGTCCTTTCTCTTCTGGATCTACAATTTTTTACCTCTGGGACTGGACTCACAGTACTGACTTCTTATCAAATCTTTTACCTGAGAATAGGCTTGTCACTTCTTATCCAGAGGAGAATGGTCCAGACACCCCCTTGGCATTGGAGCTGCCTCCCATTGCCTAATCTGAACCTCACCTATGATGTTGAAACAAGTCAGAGCTGTGAGGACGTGTGAGGAGCGGTGAGGTCCACCCTTCCCAGGGCCCAGTCATTTTCCATATCTGAATGTCATATACTGTTTTGCATGAAATTGTATTTGAAATATTCAGTTACTTTTTCGGTACGTTCTTTTGTCCTATTTAACATAATTTTGTGAGTGAACATGAGTATTCAAACATTAAAGACCAAGAAAGACACGAGTATGTGGCAAAAATATTTTGTATTGATAATTATTCATTTATCATTTCATTTAGACCTTAGAATTAACCTCTGAAAATCAGAACAGTTTATAGTTTTATCCAATGAATAGAGATGTGCAGCCAGCAGAAAAAAAAAAAAGAAAAAAGGAAGGTATTTTCTTATACCCTATTGTGTTAATGGTAATTTGTGAATGGTTTGCAGACCTTCCTGCTTTGGAATATAATCTCTCATTTCTTTTGGATCTTGAAGTACAAAAAAAAAAAGGGCTTACTGATCTCATTTCTGATGTTATAAGGTTAAAGGCTACAACCTTGGGAGAGTTTATATGAAATTTGATTTTTATTGTTTCACAAAATGGGACCCGTTTTCTGAGAGTCAATAAAACTCCAGGTGATACTCCTTTTATAATGGATGTGAATGGACTATTACTGTTTGCTGTAGCAGTTTAACTGCAGGGCAAGCTTATAAGGAATGTCATTTGAAAAACACACAATCTTTTCCTAGCCATAGGACAATCTCTTTATTTTTATCAAGTTCCCTGTTAATACTGGTATATAGAACAGACCTGAGCAGATTAGAAATGAGCAGAAAGTTCTCCCCTTCTGAATGAACTGAAAATTGAAAAATGGTATTAGTGGGCTAAAACGTAAACGATTGCAGCATGGTATGCATAGCTAATTCTAAGATTTAAAATATGTCACAGCAGACTATATATGACTATTACATAAGTAACAAAAATATGAAAGTGAATCACATCTTCTGGTCCTTATTTTTAAATCACACAAAATTTCTAGTTCAGAAAGTGAATGCTTGCTGTTTGTACTTAAAATCACAGAGTAACTGAGGTTAGAAAATTCCTCTGGAGATTGTCTAGTCTAACCCTCCCTTGCCCAAACTAGAGCAGGTTGCTCAGGGCCATGTCTGGTTGGGTTTTGATTGTCTGCAAATATGGAGACTCCCCAACCTCTCTGGGCAACCTGCTTTAGAGGTGAATGACTGTGGGAGTAAGAGAGTTTTTCTTATATTTAAATGGAATTTCCTATATTTCAGTTTCTGTCCCTGGATA
Organism: Tinamus guttatus; assembly: GCF_000705375.1. The sequence continues at coordinate 124,055 of NW_010586516.1, forward strand.
CTGCTGAGAAAAGTTTGTCCCCGTTTTCTTTACGCCTCCCCCCCGCCGCCATCAAGTGTTCGTTAACATTGATTAGGACTCTCTGAGCCTTCTCTTCTCTCGGCTGAGCATTCCCAAACATCTCATACTCTCCTAATATGATAGATGCTCTAGTCCCTTAATGAATTTTGCAGCCCATCACTGGACTCACTGCAATATGTTCACATCTCTCTTGCTGGGGAGCCCAGGCCTGGACCCAGCACTCCAGATATGGCCTCACCAGTGCTGAGGGGAAGCGTCGCTTCTGTCAGGCTGCTGGCCACTCTCTCCCCAGTGCAGACCAGGATGCTGTGACCCTCACAAGGGCCCATTGCTGGCTCACGGCCAATTGTTGTCCACCAGGACCACCCAGATCCTTCTCTGCAGAGCAGCCTTCCAGACAGTCAGCCCCCACAAACTGGTGCAAGGGGGTTTTCCTTCCCAAGTGCAGGACTCTGCACTTCCCTTTGTAAGCTTTGCAGTGTTCCTCTTTCTCCATTTCTCTAGCTCTTCAAGGTCCCTCTGAATATCAGTGCAACGATCAGGTGTATCAGCCACTTCTTCCAGTTCTGTATCACCTGCAAACAGCAGGTACACGCTGTCACAGCATAGGATAGGATAGGCCAAAGGTTTAGCAAAAATACCACATGAATATGGTTTATGACTCTTTTCCAACGTTTTCTTAATGTGCATGATTGTAAATAAATGGTTCAAGAAAATACGTATATCTGTATAATGTACAATATCTCTCTTGTGCTTTTCAGGTAATTAAATGCCTATGTGATTATAATAGAGGCTCTGTCAGCACTGTGTTATCTTCAAAAATAAAAATGATCTCCCAACTGTGAAATCTATACTCGTAATCCTTGGAAAAAAATCTGATATGTATTTCTGAAGAAAAGCAGGAATTTAATGAATTAACATACCAACTGCAAACTAATTCACTGATGTCCTTTAGTTTAAGAGGGCTACAATAGCGATGTAGTAAACATTTCTTCTCTTTTGAAGCAGGCTGCAAAGGTGTGAGTCAGCATCTTAATAAAGCTTTGTGTTAGCCCTTTTCCTAGTTCAAGTAAAAGCGTTAATGTATAAAATTACTATAAATGTCCACTCAATGAAGTGGGTATTTCCAATATTTAAAAGGCTTTTATAGTAATTCAAGCTAACGTTGTTCTACTCCCAATTATATTTTTTGTAAATTTCTTCGTATTGCTAATGTCTTCCCTGTGCCTGTCAATTTTTCTTTTTGTAATAATTATATATACATAGTTTTATGTGCAGCTTTGTGAGGAGGATTGGTTACTGGCTATAATGGGAATATTAATGAGCAGAATTGAGAGGAAAAAAATAAGAAAAGATGAAAGACAAGAATATGTGTGAACAGGTCAGATTTTGCAGTCTGAGATCAGAAAGGGCAGTAAATTTGCTTGTCATGTGGGATATTATATCTTAGTCTGGTATAGTGTGGGGATCCAAGCTTTAAATTGCAACCACAGAGCTCTGTGCCTGTAAGCTACCCTATTTAGCATCCTCCTATAGCACATCATGTCCTCTCTGGTAATTATGGAGGACAGGAGCTCTGTAATCCCTCCACCCTTGATGTCTTATTTCTTTATAAAATTCAGTAGCTTCTTGTGGTGTTGATCTGGCAAACATCTCTTGAAAATTCTCTTTATTCTTTTTCTGCTGCTAAGTACTTGCCATGTTTTTATATAACAGGCCCCCTGGCTGGGAAAAAGTTGCCAGTTAAAACTTGCGAGACTGATCCACTGTTTTACTATTATTTCTTTCAGCAGCTCTTCAGTGTCTTTGATGTTACTCCTGCATTTGCATTAAAAGCTGTTGCTACTTTATTTTAATAAAATCCAATTATCCTTTTTAGTGCCCTGTGAGAAATGAATAGATGTTTCCAATTTAATTATGAATATAAGCTCATGCAAGGAAATATACTATTCACAAATGGAGTTATGGCATTAATAGTGCCAGAAGTAGCAATGAGGGTTAACAGATCTAATGATGCGCAGATTTAACTTTAGTAGCTTGTGCAGAGCTATTTTAAGTACAAGAGGAAACACAGGTTTTCAAGTAGCTCTGAATGGATAATGCTGATATATTGTGCTTTTCACTGAGTTCAGTATCTCTGCATTCCTCTGTCAAGATGTGGAGACACTTTCTTTTGGGAAAAGAAATAACACTCCCAGGAGGTGACTTCTGGTTTGTGAGGTGTTTAGGGGGAATCTGAACTCTTTCTACTCAAGTTTTGCTGAGGTTTTGCAAGCAGCAAAAATCGGAGTTTCAGTCTCCTGAATTGTTGAATCAACATGGTGTGTTTTTAAAGCAAACTTGCTTTCTAACAAATCTTTGTTCCATATACTGCTAACAACAGTATGGATGCTTCAGTGAATGCTGCCATTATTATCAGCTTTTCCTTATCTGAAAGGTAGGATCAGTTTCTCAGTAGTACTGAAATGTTTCTGTTGGTGAAGCTAAAGAAAAGGGGGAAAGTGAATATTTCTTTGTTGCCTTAGGTTTGGGATGCTGTGGATCTGAGCAATATTATAAATTATATGTAGCAGCCAACCACCTTCCTAGGATGTCTATATTACCTATGTATTAAACTAACATGACTGACTTAATGCTGGAAAAGCAGAAGTAACACCAGTTTTACTCAGGAAGATTTAATAACTGAGATTTGGGGCAGTTTTGTCAGATATTTCAGCTGAGGTTTTCATTTGTGTTCTGATTTGAATACAGCAGAGGCAAGCAGAGAGACCCATGAGGCCTGGAGTGCCCTGTGTACCTGTAAACATGTTATATCTCAGTGGTACACAGACACCCCAAAATATACTGCTGTTGTTGAGTTTCTGCAGAAAAAAAAAAAAAAAGAATGAATGCCACCAATTTTTCACCCCCAAAGCTCCCCCAAACAGATGCATAACATGATAACTTGTACAACCTTCCTCTGACGATGGTTCTTATTTATGGTAGGTATTTCTAAGTGCTGACTCTGGATGAGGATATGCAAAATATAATTTTTGTTAGCTCCTTTCTTCACCTTTTTATTTTAATTATACAGTATCTGTTTAAATGATAAGCTCTTTCTTCAAGAACTTATCCCAGGCTGATAACACTTAAAATCATTTCAGTGAAGAAATTCTGATAAAAAGATTTCATACAATGTTAAACATTTCATGAAGTCTGATTTCCTTATTAAATGCAGATTGAAAACTGCCAAGAACTTCGATAATGATGTGACTGTGGGTACATGTGAAACCAAGCTACCGAGAATATATATTGCATGCAATAGATTCAGGGTTGCAGAAAAAAAAAATCTGATCCATGTTTTTAAGATGCCAGTGTATGCATCTGCCCTTTAGCTATAAAGCAGGATGAGAAATATTTCTTTGCGTTTGCAGAGATAAAGAAAAAATCTTTGCTAACAAAATGATAAAGTATATATAAGTAGCTTTGTGCTTTATAGTCAGTCTGTGGAATCTTAAGCATTTTCTGAAATAATAAACCTTCTTCAGGATCAGTGTGACTTTAAAATGGCATAAAACCTTGGTGAGGAAACATTTGAGGAATATACTTTGTTTCTTTAGCTATTAAAGTGTAATACAGACTTGCATTATAAACACGAAGGCGGCTTGTGTCTGACTTGAAAAGTGGAAAATAAAATATATGACAGCATATATTCAAATCATATATGACATAACCTATGTAAAAATATCATACATATTACATGAGAAAGCTGCTTGAAGGAGAGACCCACCTCTTCTATGAGAGGAGTCCTTCATGATATGGAGAATACATGAACGAATTTTCAAAATCCTCAAGAGTTTTATGGGCATTTCCAGTTACATCATTCCCTTCAGTAACTCTGCTGCTTTTGTGGCTTAACAAAGAGTAGATACAACGTACAAGTAGCATGTACTTAAGGAAAAAAAGAACATGCATAGATGTTTCTTGAATAAGAAATGATAATTACAGTGATACTATTTGGGATTCTTAGTGGGAAGATATCTATTTTTTTCCTCTTTAGATAAAATTTGTTGTGCAATCATCAAAATAATCAAAATGCTTATAGTTCTATTGGTAATAGCACGGAAAAGTTGTAAAGATACAGTGCTATAATAGCTGAACATTAGGTGCTGAAATGGGACTTTATATTCCCTCCAATGTCACCACAGTCTGAGGAGGTCCAGGACTTCTGCACTCTTGTCTGTAATAGGCAAAATAAGTTATTAGAAGTTTAAAATCAATTACTATTAAAAATTGAAGATGTATTTATTGGTTGAGGAGACATAAGCTGAACTTTGCACAATCAGCTTACATTATATTATATTATATTGTATTAATAATATATTGATGTATTAAGGTTATGCTCTCAAAAAGTAGTTAGTAAGCATTCTTGCAAGGCATTTCTGAATGTATTTTTAAGACACCTACAAAGTCATTATAGGTAGAAGTTAGTGGAAAATCCCTTGCTCATTGGATCATTAAATATCAATTAAAGATTTTGGTAATACCAGCATTTCTGTTATTCTTTAATGATCTATTCTCTTCTGAAAGGAACTAAATTTCTGTATGGAACAAAGCAAAATTAAGGACTTTTTTTTGAAAAGAAAAATCCAGTTCCTCTGAATTTATCACACCATCTCCATTCTATTTTTCCCAGGGGAATTTAAAGGCTCATAAGAGACCTTCTTTTTTTTATTATTATTACCTAACCTCCCATTTTTACAAACACTTCACAGCTTTGCGATTAGCTCTACCAGTCATGATGATGCTACTGTATACAAAACATAATTTCTACTGCTCTGAAAGCTGCTTGGAGCAGGAAGCATCACAGAACGAACAAGTTCTTCTACTGGGCATTAAGGAAGGTGTTGGTCTCATCACATGCTACACTTTCCTTGCGACATTATGGAGCTTAATGTGGTTTTGTCTATACTAATGGGTATGATGGAAGGGGAGCCTAGAACAAACTATGAATGAACTATGAACTGTGTAAAAACTTTCAGAAAAACACTATATGATTTTCTTTTCAGAATGAGAAGCATAATTTCCTTTGTAAGTAAAAATTTTTTGTATTTTTTTTTGGAGACTGCATTTGGCTTTCATTTTTTGAGCAAAAAAGCCAAGGAAAAGACTGTCTCTCTGCAATCTTAAACAAAGTAGAAATCTTTAAAAATTGTTTGGAAAAGAATTGCTACCTTTAGGAAGGAACAAAATAATATAAGATTGAAAATTATCTAGTTTTCCTCTTCCTAAAATGATACGAATTTTCATATTATCTTTAATAATACAGAAAGAAAGGTATTAATTGGGAAAAGAAGTAAAGTTTGGACTCACTATGTTATGGATGCTTAACTAACGATGCCAACCCCAGACCACATGGATGTGGTCAGTTGGATTACTGTCTAGATGTACTATATGGAAGCCGAAATTGTTCTGCAAGAGCAGGCTCTGTGTTGATATGTTTCAAGTGTTCTATATCTTTCCTCATGGTATCCTATCTTTTGCATGACATACAAATGAGATCTCAGAAAATTATTTTCCATTGTATGTCGTTTGAAAATTTGACATTGTATGTCACCTAATCCTAAAGGGCTGCATTTTCTTCTTACCTCACTTCAGCTGTTAATGTTTCTGACTGCGCTCAGATGATTTAAACCAATCAATGCTAAGTGTGAATATGTTTATTTGCCTCCCTGCAGTGTTTCTTCATGGAGGTAGGTGCTATGCAATGCCTGAGAAGATAAGGAATCTGTTAAAGCTCTTAAGTATTCTTTTAGTAAAGTAAAAATAGCATAATGTAAAATGAGTAATTGAAAATAGCAGGAAATGTGTGGGAGTCATGAAAAACACCTATGACTCAAAACCGTAGTGAATTAGCATTTGGAAGACTGAGATCATTAACACTAACCCTCTTTCGAATACCGAAGCCAAATAAGCACCAAGTACCTCAATGAGAACTGGATTTGCATCATCAGTCTGCTGAAAATAAACAAACCACTCAGAATTAGTAATACAGTGAATGCTGAGCAAATGATTTAAAATAACTACAGCCATTATATTCAATGAACTGCTAAGTGGTGCTAAAATTCACTCTGTGTGATCAGATGGTTCAAAAATTGGCTCACCAGTGGTGAACTAGTGATTGTTTTGGTTGTGGATGTGGGGCTGACTTTGGGCTTTCGTGGTTAAAATGCAATCAGCGCAACAGAGTAGTATTCTGAAATATGTGCTGAAATATATTATGACAAATCCCACTCATTTCAGTGCTTAACATGACATTATTTCTGTGCTACTATGTGCTGCTACTAGTGTGACAGGCAGCGACTCCCTTTGCTTTCTTGCCTGACTGATGTATTTGTAACCCTCTCCTTACGACTGTGTTCACTTGTGATTTGCTACCTACTGAGGATGTTCAGATGAATGCCTGAATCATCAACATGAATAGACACAATTTAAATAGTGATGGAGGTATGGAACACTATGCACTGAAAGAAGTCACAGTCATATGCAACACTTGAACACAATACATAAGCAAACTAAGAAATGAAAGGTGTTATATTATTTTCTCCCCAGGTTGCTTCTGACGAATCTGAAAGGAGCCACTTTCATAACAGGAAGCAATCACACATATTTCCTGGAGGAAAAAAAACAAACAAACAAACAAAAAAAAAAACAAGAGTACATAGTGAAAGCATTTAATCAGGGCATTCACCTGAAATTGGTTTGGAGATAAAAATGACGTTTTGAATGAATCAAGCTATTACCTGATCCAGAGCCTAACCTAAAGTACTTCCCTTCCCAGGAATGATGGATCATTTTTTCTCATTATTATGGTAAAAGGCTTATGAAAATAATTGTCAGAACTCAGAGGTTTTTCTTGGTTTAAACACATATGTGTGCTGTGATCTAGTTGGCAGAAAAATATGCTGTGATGTGCCAGAGTTTCAAGTGAATCTGTATCAGTAATATGGTTTCTGGAGTTTCTGACTGGCATAACTTTGAAACATAACAGCAGGTAGACTCATAAATCTTCGCTGTGCAGAACAAATTTTGCATCAAATGATCTAGTCTATTTAATTTTACCTTCTCTACCACACACACTTTTAGCAATTTTAAGAAATATAGTATAGCTCCAGCCCAATTCCTTTTTGAATCCCAGTGGACTGAGCTATACTTATTGGTACTTTAGCAATCATGTTGACTTCAGAGATTGACCAATAATGTCCCAGAGAAAATATAATTTTCACAGCTGAAGAAAAAGGAAACAGAAAGAAAAATGGTATTATTAGTGATACGTCTGTTTGGAAAGTCATGATTCTCTGGGAATTTATCCAGTACATCTATACTGAACCCAAATGCTAATCACAATAGATGATAAAGGTAACTCTTTTATGGAATTAACTTGGTCAGAAACTTTTCTATGGTTCACTTTTTTCAAAGAGAATTTGTAAAGAAAATAAGTGGCTGCTTTTAGATGCGTGGTTTTGAACTGACCATATGTTTTTTTCCTCTCTCAGACTATAATTCTCTTTTATCTGTCACTGTTTTTCTTATTACTTTTTTTTAGCAGAAAAAAAAACCCCATCTGAACAAATTCTTCCAAATATAAAGAGCCAGAAAGGAATACACTCAAGCCTTTGCATTGTAAATGGTAAGCTGCTTCACCAAAGAGGATGCTGGAAATCAAGCCTGCTGGGGTCATCCCTGGTACTCAGGTATAGTTACAAGGCATAATCTGTTAAGTTATACTGTCTCTCTACATAAAGACATACTGTCTCTCTTTACATAGTCTGAATATGTCTTAAGATGCTAAATTCCTAACATAATCCACAGCAAAGTGACAACGTATTTAGACTATTGATAAGAAATTTCCCAAGCATAAAAGCACATGCATCTATTTCCTCCCCATACACACATTTCCTCCCCACACTAACATTTTAGTTAAAACAATGTCACAGTTCTGATTCATGTACTGTACCTTTATCTTTAGAACCCAGCCTTCGTCTGTGCAAATCTGATGCAGAAAATAGTATAGATCTTTTATCTTCGAATATGCTGAATTTTGGACTCAAAATTTTACTTGAAATATTTCAGTCAATTAGCCCAGAGTTCAGCTAGTAGGGGGAATGACAAGCAATTAGTAAGAGCAAGACTTGGAATCACACATCATATTGCAAATTAATGTCCTTACAGATGTGCAGCTGATTATGTCATATTCTTGTTTCTTTGTTTACTTCATTTTCCATAACATTATTTTTCTTAAGAGGTCTTGAAATTGTTTGGCACCAGACTGGGAAAAAAAAAAGGAATGTGTTCTTCTACTCCATTTTGCCATGACAAAGGGTAGACAGAACCAAAGTTCTTTGTCTTTTCGCTGTAAGAAGGCTCGATGGAAATAGGCCACGTGCCAGAGCAATTAGCATGCACAAACTCATTTGCTTCAGTGAATTCTGCAGCAAACTTGTGAGTTCCGGCAGAGGGAGGAGTGGCAAAGCAGGGGCTATAACTCCATAAATTGTCTCACCCAGAATCATTAGACCCCTTCCACACCGTCTCAGCATGCAGTATCTCCTGTATGTTTTGGACGGAGATTGGAAGTTGCACTTAATGGAAGCATCTTGTTTTCTGGAAGCCCTTTGACTAACAGAAGTGAGCAGACTGCTCTTGTCAGGAGATGTAGGCAGGTACTTTATCTACTTCAGACAACAATAATGTGTGAGGGCCATGCTGCAACATGTTTCTCAGCAGGATCTGTGCATTATAAAGAAATGTCCTTTTACAGTGTCTTCTTTTCCTTGATAAAACACGTGTCACTAAGGGAATACCAGTTATGGAGACGTCAATAAACAATAATGTGTTTCTTCACAGTCATTGTGGACATCTATATAATACCGATTGCATAGGCAACATCTTTAGGTGCTAGACATATATGGAGATGCCTGCGATTAAAATTTTTCCTACTTTTCACTAATTTCTTGTAACTTATGAAGTTTGTACCTAATCTTATGATGGCTTCCTTGGTTGCTGTCAGTCCCTATTTGAGAATGCCCTGGAACAGCTGGTTAAGGATGTAGATAGCTATGTAGTTAGCACAGTCGCCTATGCAGCCAATGAAATCCATTGCAGAAGAAAATATTAACACCAAGATCTTCAGTGTTATATAAGCAAAGCTGGAATAGACAACTCATGAGAAGCTTTGGCAGTTTCCATTGACACTTTAACACTGAAAGTGTATATTCAGGACTACTATGAGACGCTGACTATTCCTTAAACAGCTTAGTGTCTTTGTCATGCTGTGTAGTATATGACTTTTTGATCACTCTTATGAAAAAAATCACCATATCTATCTGTAGAAATCTTTAGGTTTAGAAATCTGTTTAGAAATCTGATTTAGAAATCTGTAGAAAACATTCTCTTTAAGTATCTTCCTACAAAAAAAAAAAAAGTAATATAAGGGATAACCACACAGCACTAGAACTATCCAGAATAAGTGCAATTGGACTGGATTTGCGTTTACATCAAGATTATATGTGAAAACTTTAAGCTGACTGCTAAAAATATATGAATGAGGAAGAATGGTGCAATGTGTACCAAAAATGTGAGTCATATTTAAAGTGCTAGTTTTCTCATCTTTAAATTTAAACCTGAAAATATGATCTATAAATCAAAATGTGCAAAGTGTTACCAGAATACTTTTTCCATTTGATAACTGATATGCTGGACTTCTTCATAAATTTGTTCATTCATATAATGTATTAATTCTATTTTCTTAAATATATGTCCTACTAATGAGAAGTTGATTGTAAATTATTGGTAGCCTCTAGTGTTATTTTTGTAAAACTATAAACATATTATCCAGACATTGTCTGGAAGCATTTTCTAATACAGTGAAGCAATCATAACTGTAACATTTCCTCCTTGTCCCACAATAGCAGTTGAAATATTAAGCTTCATAAACCTGTCCTGATTAGAATCCTTCATATTTAATCTTATTCTAAATTATGCAGTGCTGGATGCAACATGGCACTGTGTATGGTTTGTGTATTTAGAGGATACAGCATTGGTATAGATGCCTAATAAGTGAGACAATAACATGAGGAATGATAAAGAAATTTACCTTTTTAAACAGGTATTTTATCCGGTTCTATAAAATTTTACTACTGCAGATATGAGAACTGTGTTTGGTTTTGGTACTATCGGTATTTTACTCCACGCAGCTCCCAGGAATGTTATGGCTAGCCTAGCTAATATTTTGCATGAAGCAGCAGTCTTCAAATCCCTTTTAAAATGAGAGGTGCTGCTGATCTGCCTGGGTATAGAGCTTAGGAAAGTTTTGCATTGTTTAAGTATCAAAACTGATTGAGCTGATAAGACACACGCAGGTCCCTGAAACCTGCAAGCATTACTGGATCTCACCATCACTTGGGAGTGGCAAATGCTGCCTGTAATGACTGACAGCTAGGCTTTTCTGAGGAGCTGCTACAATAGTTCCATGTCCCGTTCAGTTCGGCTTCCTTTTTCTCTCCTAAAATATGAATTATCTCCTAAATTAGAATATTCCTTTACTGATTTTTACTAGTAAGGGCAAAGAGTGTGCAATAAAAACAGTGATCGCAGTGTAAATAGGCCACAGAGAAATGTGCAGAGGAAGGGGATTCAGTAGTGCTTTCCAGGCAAGTGTTTCAGTTTTTAATTCTGAGCACAGTAGCAGCCAGCGGAGGATGAATTGAATTTTTCCTTTTCCTGTGGCACAGAAATCTGACTCCCTTTGAAAACCTGAGTATATTTTCCATTTGTTTGCTATTTTTCTCACGTCGACATCGACATCAAGGCAGGAGATGGTTATTGGAAGTGAATTCCTTCAGAGTTCAACACTGATGTCACCAAACAAAACAGATCTAAATACAGCTGGACCAGATCTAAGATCATCTCAGTAGAATAAAAAAGCACAGGTAGTCTGAGACTCTTGAAACTGGAGTGTTCTCATTTTTTTGGCTTGATCTTGCCTAGAGAAGTCTCTGACTGTGACAGATTCACTGAGGCCCTTCCACAACGGAGAACGGGATGTGTCTTGAATACACCCTCTCCCTCCTTCTCAGGGAGTCTGCAGCTACCCTGTTATTAGAGTGCTACCAGATTTGATTGAAATGTATATATTAATTTGAAATTAAGCCCTTCAGAGTATTTATGCAATTTAAGCTGTTGGGGCTATCTCAGCAGTCCAGTAATAATCTACAGGTGTGACCGAACTCTTCTCTATACTGCACCACACTGTTAGACCAAAGAAGAACTCACAAAGAACCACAAAATCCAAGAGATGCCCTGGGTGGCTGCCTGGCTACTGTGACCATGATCTCTGCTCTTGCTTCCTTAGCGTCTCCCTAAGAGCACCCTTGTCCTGCTGAGCCAGTTCAGTGCATGAGGATTTTCCTACTAATATTCCTCCATGTTTTATTTTTCAGTAAAAATCTTCTTCTTGTTATAGCAAGCATGATAAATCAAGATGTTTATGTTATCCATTGTTAGTGCTAATAAGATTTACCAAGAGGAATGATTATTAGGAGATAATACAGTAACATTTTGCAGGGTTTGGATAACAGGATAACTGTGTTTTGCACTACCCTGCAGCTAGATATTAAACAAAGTTGTGGCACTCATAAGCTTAAGGTTTTAAGGTTTTGTGCTTTCAGTATTCTCCTATATTAATGCTTTTTAAAAGATGATAAAAATGGAAGTTTGACATTATATGTTAGTGCCTATTATTATGAGTTGTTTTCACGATATTGTTGTCTGGTACACAATCTACGCTTCCAAGTGTCTTTGTTTTGCTTAATTTATTTTGCAAATTTGTGGGAAAAGTTTGAGAAGCTCTGCTTAGAAGGATTTGGTGGCTAAAAATAGAATTGCTAAATCCTGTAAATCAACATTGGCACCATTAACTTTTTATAGTTTGCTAAAATATCAAGAAATGAGCAGTTTTTATGATTTCATTGAGCAGATCAGTAGAGGGCACTGCATACTGCCTAACTCCTCACTTGTAAATTTTCAAAGCTACATGAGCATACAGTTTATTTGAAAATATGTTCTGATTTAGAACTGGAAGCTATTAACTCTATTTACACAATCTATAGCAAGATATATTGGATTAGAATAGAAAAAGCAAAAGAAGCAATGAGAAAACCACATTTTATTACAGTAGCTATTGCAACTTTTCACAAAATTAAAAATGATTTAGTAGAATGCTCTACTGCAAATAAGTCTTTGAGATATATCTCTGTTATTCATACCATAGACTAATAATCACTACAACCTTGCAACTTTATACTTCTGTGATGATCATACACATTTAAAAGTTTATGCTTTGCTGCTTGTTTGGTCCCATGCCCACCCTATGGAACCTCCTAATTGGTTACAAAAAATAAATCTTTTAAAAGTTTCTAGTATCTTCTAAAGTGTTTTGCAGCCCTGCTAGACAGAAGTGGAATATGTGTTTTTGTTCTCAGGGATTTGCTTGTCTTTTGCCAAGAGAAATGAGAGTTCAGAGGATGTAGTAGCAGACATTACCCAGGGAATGTAAGAGTTCCACATTTATCAGGAGAGAGTTACAGCTAGTACAGAGCAAGAACAAAAGCTAGTACAGAGCAAGAACGAAATATTACCACTCACAGTAATTCAGTATTTAGCAACTTTTGCCCATGAGACAACCACCCTCTGAAACTATCCTTTGGTGCTCAGCTTGCCCTGTGACTTCTAGAGTAAGTTCCTCAAGTGTGTGCCAAGGAGGAGGAGAGGCTATTCAGTAAAACGGCATCATGTGCCCAGCGCCAACTTGCAGTTAGACGATTTAAGCTGGAGCGTTGCCCTTCTAGTGCCTTTCTAAGTTTCTCCAATATAAATAACTAAATCATAATTTTAAAATAAATGCTTTTTCTTGTTATTCTTTACATTTCTCAATAGGTAGCACTTTACAGGAATTATTAACAAAGAGGTACTGAAGAGTGGAGGACATATCTTCCATATTATTAGGATGTTATAAAAACAGTTTCTGATATATAAAAATGGTTTCTGAATGTTGAAAAATCATTCTACTTACTGGAATTGCTGATTGTCTTATGGTTTTCTCATGCTGTGACCTAAACAAACATTTTTTCCTCTTCTTTATCTTACACACACGCACACACAAGCAAGTGAGTTTAGATCTGAAGGTCCTATAAAATCCCTCAGGTTTGTTGTATTGAACTGGAAGTCCCATGAAGAACATCATGTCCTGAGAGATTTGAAATGTTTGCTGCAGCACTGGTGTCTCTGCAGCTACTGCTTCTTGATCCAGAGGCTGGTGGCATTAACTACAAAAGAAGTATTGGAAACAACAAATAAAATCTGAAACTGATTTTTATTTTATCTCTTGACATAAGAAAAAGCTCAGCTAAGTTGGAGTCTGGATGAACTGTGGGAATATCCATTTATTATTTTATTCTAGGCTGCCAACAAGAACAAGGTAAATGTCATACAAGGTATTGACATTTCAATTTATATTAGACTAGGAGCTAGTTCAGAGCAAAAAGTAGAAGAAAGCACATTGAACTGTGCTAGAATGCAGTCTCCAGTGGAATCCTTTGTATATATATTTTGAAAGCGTCTGTTATACCAGGACTTTTTAGCATACAGTAAGTGAATTCTAAAGAACAGCTCAAGTGAAGCTATAAATTAAGAGTTGCAGCTGACTATAATGCTTTCCAGGTTTTACATGATGAAAGTTGCTTCTGCTAACACATTCAATCTATCACAAATAAAGCTGCAAATATTATGACACGACAGTGACAAGTTGCAGGTTACTGTCAATAATTCTGCATAGAACAGTGAAAGCACAATATGTTTTTGATACCTCCTGTGTATCAGACATGTTATTATGCACCACGGATGCTGATTTTTATCTTGCAGGTATTGCACTATCTGGATGGACTTATGTTTAGCACATAAAACTGAAAATAGGAGGGCTGTACAAAAATATGCATTTTTCTAAAACTGATTTGCATTTTAGGATTGTAATTGATTCTAAATAGCCTAATGATGATAATTATTCATGTTTTTTCATGGAAAATATGTATTATATATATATAATGTATACATTAGACTATACAGTCTGGACTATATTTTTGAGAAGCGTACATTGTTATTGTTGTTACTCATTATTCTAATATATGCAATTATATCAAGTATGAGGCTAACAAACACTAGCAATAATTAGAAAAAATGAATTTATTTAATAATTACAAACTGTCTGGTTAGATGATGCATAAGAGAAGATCCAGCAGAGTATTGAAGTGTGAGTACATTCTTGCTGCAGATTTTAGTGTGCTTATACAGCTCTAACAGGCATAAACTTAACTAAACACATTAATGAACTAGGACCTTACCTTTTTTCCCTCGGTAAGCTGGGACTCAAATCCTATTCATAACATTAAGACTGATGCAGTCCTCATCAGAATGCTTTGCTTATTTGTGCTATGAAGTTAGCTGGGATATTCTCCTTGCAATATGTATGTATAAATGACTACGCAGCTTTTTTTTGGAACAGAAAGCTTTATTCCTTTTCTGCATAAAAAATCATCTTCAACAGGTAAAATGATGTAAAATCACTTGCTGGGGTTGAATTTGCTATGATGTTTCTTGCTCCGAAGTTCAGGGGATAGTCATGGTTTCTAGGATTGTTCTGAGGCTTTTGGGGTTGCTGTCAAATTTTACAGCACGTGCAGGTATCTTGATCTTCAAAGGCAACATCAATTAACTTCACAGTAACAGGTAGTTTATAATATCTATCAATAAGCCCACAAAATTCATTTTATTTGCTAGCACACCAGTTCCTGGACTGATTTTAATCTGTACTGCAAACTGTTCATTACATCATATTATCTTTTTGTGTTACATTGATAATTTTGCTGTCTTTATTTCTCCCAAGGTAAAGTGAGCATAAAAGGCATGTCCTAGACAGGATACTGAACAACCAGTTTCATGGTGGTTTAAGTGAGGTCATTTTACTTTGTAATTAGGACATGCTAAGAAAACATGAGCCATTTGAGGTTTGGATCTCATGTCCTTTATGGTATAGCAATACTTATATTCTATAGTACAAATGTACAGATGGGAAAAAATGTCTGATTTGACCAACTTCTGTATAAAATCAAAGACTTGGGAGTATCTTAAAAAAATCATATTGAATTCCTCCAGAAATGAAGGAACTTCTCAACCATTTGAGAAGTTGTAGCCACCTATATTAGCAAAGATGGTGGGATTGAATCACAGAATCACAGAATGCTTAAGGTTGGAAGGGACCTCTAGAGATCATCTAGTCCAACCTCCCTGCTCAAGCAGGGACACCTAGAACACATAGCACCACGTGGCATCCAGGCGGTTTTAGAAGATCTCCAGAGAAGGAGACTCCACAACCTCTCTGCGCAGACTGTCCCAGGGCTCTGTCACCCTCACAGGAAAGAAGTTCTTCCTCACATGGAGGTGGAACTTCCTGTGTTTCAACTTAACACCCGTTACCTCTTGTCCTCTTACTGGCCACCACGGAGAAGAGCCTGGCCCCATCCTCTCTACAATCACCCCTCAGGTACTTGAACATGTTGATCAAATCTCCTCTCAGCCTTCTCTTCTCCAGACTAAACAGGCCCAGCTTGCTTGTTCTTTCTT
>NW_010586516.1:139982-162739 GCF_000705375.1 Tinamus guttatus
TCTCTCTGAATGGCAGCACAGGCCTCAGGAGTGGCGACGAGTCCTCCCAGTTTGGTGTCACCTGCAGACTTGCTGAGGGTGCACTCTGTGACCTTGTCCAAGTCGTAGACGAACAAGTTGAAGAGCACCGGGTCCGGTACTGACCCCTGCGGGACACCACTAGCCACAAGCCTCCAATCAGACTCAGCCCTATTTATCACCACCCTTCTGGGCTCTGCCATCCAGCCAGTCATCAATCCACTTCATTGTCCATTCATCCAGTCCACACTTCCTAAGCTTTCCTATGAGGATATTATGGGAGACTGTGTCAAAAGCCTTGCTGAAGTCGAGGCAGACAACATCCACAGCTCTCCCATCTCCCATCCACCATCCATCCACAAAGACTGAAAAATCTTTACTAAAATTCTTCTGAGACAGGATGCATGTCACAAATGTAATTTATTGAAAATGTGATTGTTAGATGAGGAAAGGTAGATTTACATAGACATTGAGAGCTTTATCTTCAGCTTCTCTCTTTAAAAAGCCTAACATTTAATGTAATGTAACAGATTTCTAAAAAGCCTTTTGGAACACAGTTTTGCTTTAGTTTTAGTGCTATTTGCATCTCCACAACTTGGGAGCCTGTGTGTACACGTGTTCCCGCATGCACCCAGAGTTCTATGCAATAACTATAATAGACATATATAAATCACACTTTCAGTTTGTGAGTCATTGCACTCAAAATTGTATTCAGTCTTTTCTGATACACAGTTATTCTTGAATTTTTCCTTAGACTCTTTCCTTGCCCCTCCATCCTTCCTTTAACACTGACTCATTTTAATGCTTTATTGTTTTCTTGTCCTTCTTCTCTATTTTTAGTGTATTGTTTTGGACCCTTTAATACAGAGAACTACTCAATACTCTGATGAAATGTTTGCTAATGTCTAGCATAGAACACAAATACTTCTAATGTCCATTAAGTTCTGCAAGATTGTACTTAACAAATTCCCTTTTGTGAATTCTTTTTGAAATATTCAAATGTATGAAGCTATAGCAGTCATTTGGAACAATGTCCAGGCTAAGGTAACCCAAAATAACACCATATTTTCTGGTAAATCAACTGAAACTGAACAGATCAAGTTTCTTTCATGCTCTTTGTTTCCTCTCCTTGTCTTGAAGACTCAACCCAAAATTTGAAGCTAGGAAATGGCACTTGATATTTGATTAATCATACAGTGAGTGTCAGTCATTCTTTCAAAAAGTTTATAAGGCTAAGTTACAGAAATTGTCTCTATAATGAATATATTGCCAACATAAAATGGCATAAAATGGCATTGTGGATCTTCAAGATTGTTCATGTAGCAATGCTAGACTGGTTTTATTGGCATCTAAATTGGCCCTACAACCTGCCAGATAGAGAAATTAAGGTGATAGCATCAAAGTGTATATCTTCATCATATATAGATAAATAAAGCTTGATAAATAAGAAAATAGTGGGAGAACAATCCGATGACAGTAGATGGATGGTGATATTGGCAACCATTTAAATAGTTGTAAAATGCACCTATCAACAGAATTGTTCCAGCCTTGGGACCATTTCACCTGCCAAAGTGGGCAAGTAAATCACATGAGACAGATCCCATTGACTTTGCAGGAAAAGGGAAGACAAGCCTTTTTTATTGCTATTGATGTTTGCTCTTATTGACTAAGTGTTTGTCACAGACTCAAGTACCACTAGACACATAAATACAGTGAGAACCTTGTGTGTGTCCTTTAGTCGACGGGGGAAAACAATATGCAATTTACATCCAAGGGATCTGTGGTGTTCTTCTAACATTCACAACACTTCGAGGAAAGTATGTGGAAAATTGGTTCAAATAATTTTCCTGTCCTGCAAAGTCCTTGCTGAGTTCAAAGAGATTGTTTTCCTTTATAGTGCAGAAGGAAAAACTAATACTATCACTCTGATTTCACTGCCTGAATTATCTCTGAACTTTGCTAAGTCCCATCCTGGCTTAATTTGCTAATGTTACATTTTCTGAAGGAGCTGGGGCACGAGGTCACCTTAAAAAAGGCTGGTGCAGGAATTCCGTTCTTCATATCTTTTTGTGGGAAAAAAAAAACCCAGCCATAATAAGACCTATGCATCAGGAGAAGAAAATGAAAAAAAGCCTGTAACATCCTGAGTGATTAAGAAGAGGAATGATCAAGATGTCAAGTCAAAAGTTATTGAAATAGTTTAACTCTCAACTGTCACATCCCTTTCTAGAAGCTGCAGAGGAGATCACACTTATAGAGAGTACTGAGTTGAGTTTTTTCATCTTTCATACAGACTTGAGTTTTTTCATCTAACAAAGTTTGACTCTGGGGGTAGAAATCTGTGATTTGTTGCCAAGAGTTCCATGTTCAGACCTCTGGGGCGTCATTATGGTGAGACCAACCGGAGATGAATAATAGCGAGTGCCAAGTTCACCCTTTCAGTCAGAAGAGGAGCCGCTGTTCTGGGGACAGAAAGTGTCAACCAGAAACTGATGACTATTTAAGCAACTATGACTTTAAGTAGGCCTTGGCTAGTTCCAGTAGAACTTCACAAGTATGAGCCTTTCCTGTGTGATCTGTAGTTTATTGGTTATCATATACCAAATGTCCTATAGAGAGATTATGGGAACTCATATCCTGTTTTAATAAAAAGTTTGATTTGGGACTTTTTTTATGTAATTTATTCATCTTCAATGCTTAAGCACATAAAAGAAATAGAGGACAAAAAGATACTCTAAGGCTACTTCCATCTGCTAATGAAACATAGCGGACTATATGGTAGAATAAAGTGAAGCGTTATAAAGTATAACATAAGTTAAGATTTGTTAACACTGTTAGAAAGCTAATATATGTCTTCTTGACAATAAAACAGTATAACATAATTTCAGCTACAACAGTAGGGTGATAAGAGTAATAAACATGAGTAAATGGTCCGTTCCCTGTCCCTCATGGTTTTTATTTGCATCATGCTTTTATAGCAAGCACAACTGATCCAGTCACATCATTTTTTTTTAGAATAAATGAAAAACATCTGATATTGTGAGAAAAAATCATGCTGGGTGAATTACATGGACTCACACAGTCTTCTGTTCCACAGGGACACCTGGCCAGCCCGCCTTTGTGCTTAAAAAAGAGTGAATTTCAGAGGAAAAGTGATTTTGTTGCTACAAAAATCACATAACAAGCCTTGAAATATGGGGCTAGATCCACATCTTCTGCAAGGCTGTCGATTGACTTTAGCTGATATATACTTTAGGGAAGAATAGATTTTAATGCAGACTATGTAATAAAGGAAAAAAAATCCAGCTTTCTGCAAACCTGCAGATATAATATAGTTTTAAAAAGATAGGAGGAGATGAAATTCTCTTTCATTCATTTGCAATTTTTCTATTTCTCCTTTTCTCTCTTTCTCTCTTTCTTTCTCTGAAAATGTTTGAATGACACTGGTCTTTGCAGTACTTGGCCAAGTAATAGTTTCAATTAAGCGACTATTCTGAGGTCACTTTAATTTTTGTCAGCCTGCTTGATTGCTTGCCTATTGCTGGTGTGGGAGCTTTCTAATCATGCAATTCCCATCTGAAGAAAATCTATAAAAGGCATAAATAAGAGATGGCTCAAATCACCTTGTAGCTAGTGTTTGTCCCAAATAGAACAGCCCCTGAGGCATTTGTCATTATAACTAGAAAAGGTTTATGGGACTAAGAGCCGAGGTCAGAGACTATGTACTTCTGCATTGCCCATGACCATCATTTACAATTGCACTGGAGTCTGAACTGGTACTCAGATTTTGTTGGGTTTGTTTTCTTAGGTCTCCACTCATTTAACAATGTTTTATGTACCAGTAGAAAAAAAGTGCAACAAAACTGTCAGATTTCTGTTTTAAGTGATGAGTCACTCTTCCATAAAGGTGGAATGCTCAAAGATTTGCTTTTCTGCCTTAAAAAAAAAAAAAAAAAGGTGAAATAATAAAACCCCCAGGTTCTTAGGCTGATTTTTTCAGGAGCCTCTAGGTATATCAATGTTTTACATTGGGCACACAGCTCCCAAAGAATTATTTGTTAAATGCTCACCTGATAAAGTCAAGGAAGAGCAGTGATTGAACCAATAAGTTAGACCAGCGTGGGGCTTGGGATTTCAGTGCTAGCGTTCTGTGAGCTGTTTAAACTAATGATGTTTGTGCAGATAATTCAGAGCTTGATTCAGTGTTCACAGAAGGCAGCAGGAGCCTTTCTGTCAATGTCAGTGCCATTTAGAATAGCCTCGAAAGAGAGACAGTAAAAAGAAGCAACTGGGAAGCAATAGTAGGGTCATACCTCAGGTGCCTTTGTTCCTTGTATGTGTGTGCAAGTATGTAAACATATGAAAAAATAGCCCTTTATTGCATGAAATATGAATATGGATTCAGCGACCTGACACACTAATAATATTATGTATTATTCTTTCTAATCCTTCTATTATTTTCTGGGGCATAAGATTTTCATCAGTCATCATAACAGCAGGTATTAACACACTAAAACCAAATACATCCTGTGTATGTACTTGATTAATCATAAAGGGGTTGCTTTGACCACTCCATTCTCCTGCAGGTTAATAATGAGATCAAACATAAAGAACCTTTATGTAGAGATGATACTTCCAGAAAGTTATTTTCACAATTGTATAGCCACTTTTAGAAGATGTGCAAATGTACAGTCTTACTGCTTACTAATTGAAAAACCTGCCACAAATATTTGCATTTTAGACCTTAGCCAATACTTGAATTTTACAGCCTTGTTTGTCACAGGAGCAGAACCATGGGCTGGAATTAGCATAAACTTGAATGCACCAGCTGGGCTTGTAACAGAGATTTACAATTATTATTTCAGCAAGAAACGTTCCACAAAAATATTTCTAAAAAATACAAAAAGCCTACTTCCCCCTCACCAATAACTTGGAAGATGTATGGTGAGATGACCTAAAAATTCTCTTGAGAAGTGTATGGAAAGGAATCATTTTCTATCCCGATCAGGGTGAATAAAACTCAAACAAATAGTCTAGCAGAGAAAACAGTCTAATTGGGAATTTTGCAGCATAAGAGCTACTATACCTCTCAGACCTCTGCTACTGAAGCACGTGATACTCTGCCACATAGATTTTCCCCTAATTGTGATGATTTATTTTTATTCAAGAGCAGTTAAATCTCATTGTTATGCTTCCTGCTCAGCACTACCCTTGCCTGAAGACTGCTTTGGCTTAAATTTCCACTATGTTAAATAAGAAATTGTAAATATTGGCAGGAAAACTTGGGAGAATTAATGGAAATGTGAAAGAAACATTACAGTTCTAAAATGAAAACTGTAAATATGAACACAGGGAGCCTCTGGAACAGAAAAATGTGTTGGAGAATAGAAACTATGGGGCAACTTGTTGCCCCTTGGCAATATCACTAAAGCGTTATGTATGAAACTCACACAGTAATGTCCATTTGAGAAACTTTTTATTCCTTGAATTGCCTATGCTCCCTTTTAGTGAGAAAAAAATTCAATGAATACAATTTTTCTATGTATGGGAGACAAAATACCCCTTTGCCCTCCTGCAAGCCCACTCAGAAAATAAATATATAGCAAAACCTTTTGATAAGTCCTGCAAAGCCCTCATAAGACTTATATGCACCTTGACTTTGCAAAGAGGTCAGATAGCTATGACTCCCACTGATTTCAGCTCAATTAGTACATGCAGATTTGCTGATGCTCTATTAAATTTCTTGTTCCCTCAATGGTTTCACAACGAAAAAGATTGCTCAGAGGACATCTTGTAAAAATGTTGTTATAATCTAACCTGGAATTCCAGTATATCTAGAGCGAGAAGAGATGCCTACATGTTTATTCATGAGGTATGGTGCCAGTGTGGTTTGTTCAAAATTACACAGCTACTTTTCCATGTTGCAAGGAGCCGTTGTGTGCAAGGTACTTTAAGTATAATCAGGCTGTACTTTGTATTCCAGCACTCTCCTAAGCTCTCCCAGGACCAGTTAATGGAATTTTTATGGAGCAGTATGGTGGCATACTGTGAGAGCTGTCCTTCACTGACAGCAGAAGGGTCTTTCAGGCAGTCACCCTCCTGCTGTGGATGCTACTTTGGCATAGGTGTGTGGCAGTGCAGTTGAATAAAGCAGGCTTGACACTTTCCTGAGTCTTCAGGCTGCTGCAGGAGAGGCCATCATCGCTTCTCCCAGTCCTGTCTTATTGCTTTATAGCTAATAAGACATAAGGATTTAAGGAAGAATGAGCCCATGGCACACATAGAATTGTTAACTTTAGATCATGCTGTAATAAAATCACAGCTAAGCTATAGCTTTCTATAGAATCAGTGAGATTCTATTAATGAGATTAAGCCATTAGGGATAAATTGTGATCTCTTAAGTGTAAAGGTCAAGTCAAAATATTCCTGTGAATGAAATAAGTAAAATCACATGCAGAAATATTTCACCAACCATATTGCAAACTTTAGAAATGAGCAGTTTCTAGATTAATATTAATTAACATAAAATTCACCTTTGGTAATATTGGAAGAATAAATAGTCATGTAATGTAAGTGTGAGAGACTCCGCTTTAATTAAATATGACATTAAGACTGAAAATAGTCAAATAGAAAGGAAAATAAAAATAGTAAATCTCAAAAGAAGAACTACTCATTGAGACATAAGGAGTCAGAGACCTTGACAGAGAAAAAATAACACAGAGAAAGCATTTGGCCTCATTGCTAAATAAGTATGTGCTTGAGAGATTGAACACAGTACTCAGCAATAAACAGATGAGAATTAAAAAGATCGATATTAAAGCATCATGGGAAAAACATGAATAATTAGTGGTCAGAAAAGTTTCAAACATCAGATAAGAAGAGGACTGTTGAGATTAGGCAATGGAACAGAGAAGCAAAGGTGGAGACTGAGGCTAGCAGTTCACATGAGATTAGTAAAACAGTAAGATGTTTTTCAATTATGTGAGGCATAAGAAGCCGTGAAGCAGACAACAAATATTTAATAGATGGCCGGTGTTATTTATTCATGCAGGACAGAACCAATAAAAAAGGAAAAAGGATTAATAAATTTTTCATTTCAAGGTTCCCAGTGGAGAATGTGGAACATGTGGAACAGATGCTATAAGTCAAAGAAAAAAATAAAAATATGACATGGCAGTTGACTTTATCATAGACAATTATAGTCACACAAGAGCAGTAATAGAAAAACTCGTGTAGAATTCATGCAGATGCTTGCTCCTGTCTACAAACCAGTCTCTAAATCTAACTTTTCCTGCAAAATGTAAAATGCTTTAAGAATATTTATTCTTAAATAAGATATTTATTCTTAAATAATTGTGCATAGTAGTCCCATGCACAAATTGCTGAACAAATATGAGAGGTGATTGTCCAAAGACCTTATTATTTCAGAATTTTGGATATCTCTGAGCCAGAGATAAAAGGCTTCCTCCTTTTTCAGGAATTAATCTTGATTCTGCCCTATCCTCTTCCCTCTTCGTTCTCTCATTGGAGGCTTCTCCCTGATCTCTTCTCAGCTCTTAGCCCCCATCTTGAAGCACCTGGATCTGTCTGTTTTATTCTTTTTCCCCACATCCCAAAATGAAAGCACAGAAAAATTAAATAAAACTCACTAGTTATTTATCCTAGGCACTGCCCTGCATCATGCTTCACCATCATGCTACTAAAGAGTGTGTTTAGCAGCCAATGTCATGATGTTGGCCAGGGGAATTATTCAGCAGGTCAATCTGTAATGGATTTAAAGTGGTAGCCCAATAAAATAATGCTAAACAGTTCTAGGACTTTTATTTATCAGAGCTTCATTCAGAATCAAAGGTAACGGTTTAGGAAGTTGAGAGTCTGGGACAACGTTTTAGAAGATATGCTTCTGATAATCAAAAAAAAAATCTCATAATTTAAATTATATCTGGAAGATGTCCAGCTGAACACAGAAGACTGGTGGTGTTAGGATCAAATCTTTTATCATATGTATCACTTAAGTTTTATCTTCAGAAATTAACTTCTGAAAGTGCAGAAACTCAATATTCAAATCTTTTGGATCATCTCTCAGTGGATGTTATCAAGAAAGATTTTAGCTTTCTATTCAGAATGATAGGAAACTTCCTGATGTACAGGAAGTATTTGCATATGAACTTCAGACTGAGTGCATTTCATATGAACCTCTGACTGAATGTGTTTTATAAGGGCTTCCCTTGATTTCAGGCAACAGTTTGAGAGGCACTGAAATTTAACAGAAAAAAAATCAAAACAGTATCTGCCACTCAGAAGGTCGGAAGTTCCTCTCAGACAAATAGACTTCAGTGAGTTTCCCAGAGCACCAAATCCCACCTATTTCTAAAAGGTACCTTCTCCGCTTCACTTTAATTTATTCCACAAATGTCATCCATGTCTAAAAATAGTTTGTGATGTTATACATTTATTAATTGGGTAGCATCATCACTTAGTGATTACTCTGGGGAGCATGAGAAGAGGAAGAATTCTTCACTGGAGAAGTGAGATATTAAACAAAATCTGATTCCAAGTGACCAATATATTTTTTTTTCACTGTTTTGAACTAAACATTAGGCATTTTTTCTGGAACAATAAACGGAGCAAACACTGCGGAAAATTAATTGTCACAAACACCAAAATGCCTTAGTATTAACAGATTTTTTTGGAGTAATAGGCATGGAAAACCAACAAATTCACTACTATTGTTATATAATTCCATAATACACTTTGCCAAAGAATGGAAGAATAACTTCAAGTAGCACATACTGTGTCATTTGAAAGCTAAAACTTCACAAAGAAAGAAGTTCATAAGACAGGGATTTATATAAGCTTGCAAAACTTGTTGAAGTTCCTAATTTAACTGTAGCCTTTCTTCAGCACTGAAATCAAGTTGAAAGAGGACCTTAGAAACCCAGCTCAATTTTATTCTCAGCAAAACCTGTGCCAGGTCAAAGCAACACTTTTCTTTAGTAAGATCTTTAAATTAAAGAACAAGTTTCAGTGTAAAAGAAAGATGTTTAATGGGCCAGAAAATTCATCAAAACATTGCACTTAAATATAATAAAAAGAATAACATTTTAACAAGAACTTGCCATTTTATTTCACTTCTGATCGGATGATGACTGGCAGAAGACCAATTTTTGAGGCATTGTAAATCAAAGATTTTCAAAGTGTACTAGGTATATTAGCCTCAATTCCTTCAGAGAACCAAGGAATCTTCATACCTCTTTTACAGATCTGTGGGTCCTAGAATTTGATCACATAGCTCACAAAACCGACCAAATGAACAAACAAACCTTTTATTATCTTTTCTGCCTTTATTATATTAAATTTGGGGTTTGATTATCAAATTTTGATCTGATTATCAAAATTTGGGGTTTGATTAAATTTTTCATTTACCTCAGATTATCTTTTTCTCATAAGTGATACAATAAAATGTGCACAAGTTGATTTAGCAAACACAAATGTATTTAAAAATTGCTGAACAGCTGCCTTGTTACCTTTTATCTTTGTTTTCAGCACCACATTTTTGACATATACTTCTTGCTGTATTTACTGAAGTGTTATCTTAGCTGACTAAACTGAAATGATTGGCAACAGACTATTTAGGTTACATGTATATCATGTTCATTTCTTATTGTTTCTTGTATTTCTCTTCCAGTCTTCAGTTGCTCAACCAATTGGTGTTTTGGCTGTTTTTCTTCAAATTTCCTCTCAGTCTTATAATTTCTCTACTACCTATCATACAGCATAATTTATGTGTTTCTACTGTCTTTGCTAGGGTGTCCTATTGCTTACAAGTTGGTTTTAATTAATTAAATTTATGAACTGGAAAATAGCACTGGTCATATGGGCATACTGGTTTGAATGAATTTCTATGTAATTATTAATGGGCACAGTGAGACTTGAAGTGTGTTGCCAGAATGACATTATCAGAGGTAGTCAACCATTGATGACCAGATGTTAACTTTTAACAGCTGGCAGCTGAAGGAAGAACTAACATGTTGAAAGACATATTTAGCTAGCTTAAAATAAAGATCTGATGTGCAAGACAAGATTTTGAAAATTGGCTATTGAGTGGAGATGAAAAATCTAGAATATAGAGAAACAAATAACACTGCTAGCCTACAGGGTTTGTTTTTCTATGGTAAATTATAGTTCTTCAAAGACTGGTTTCTCGCTGAATAGCAATTGCTGGTAAATTCCAAAAAGATGCCTAGTTTTGCTGCAAACACTCATTCATTGATCTGGGAGGCATATTTCTTTTTAAGTACTTGTTGGTAATAGTTTACTTGCTGGGATGAATCTATTTCTACTTTGTACTGAATGTCTCATACAACTCTTACTGTACACAGGAGCTCTGCAACCATGTTCTTTGTTTCAAAGAAAGGGGGTCAATTGTCTGCAAAGAATATCAGTTCTCGAGCAAGGGAAAGTACTTACATTCATGGACATTTTTATGGAATATCAAGCAGATATTTTGTCCTTACACAAAAAAATAATGCTCTATTAAGTAACAGCAGGATGTGCTGCCAGCAGCGGACTGGCCACCACGGCAGGCTCATGCCAGGGGCACCTCCAGCAAGCCTGAAGCCTGCTCGATTGTACCTGCCTCAGTGCAGCTCGACACTGGGCTGTTCTCGAGGCACAACAGACACTGTGACTGTCACCTCCGTGGGCATGGGCACTGAATAAGTCCCTCCTCATCAGCAGCTTGGTGAAGCAGTGGCAGGGCAGCACACGAGAGCTTCGCCATCCAGGCAGTCTTGTGGACTGGATGGAGAACAAGCTGCTGTTCCAGCAACCAAAACGGTCCTTGGTGCTAGATAGTAAAAACTCCCCATCTCCATAAGGCTGATATCCACGAGGGACCACCTGTGCCCACATGGCTATTTTTTGTCACCTGTTCTTGGGAGCAGCGGGCAGCCCAGCGAGGCTATTCTCGTCGGAGAGCTGACAAAAGGCCTCGCTCTCTGTAGCACTGCTCCATGATTCTCATTTGTGGTGCCATGGCTGCAGCAGGCGCCAGGGCTCTGCAAAAGCACATACGGCTCTGTAGGATAATAAAACAGCCAGGAGGCTCCCTGGGCATCCATATCTCAAAAGACTCTTTAGACAGAAGCAGTTTTTGCGTGTGAAGAATGAAGTGCGATTTCAGCATCTGGAGGCTTCAGATTTTCTTAACTCCACAATTGAATGATTCATTCTATTTTTTTCCTTATAATAAAAAAGCAATGCAATATGCCTCCTTGCTTGCTTAGAAACCGTTTAAAATGTTTAATATTTGAAACAGCGATCATTGCCACAATGGCATGAATGCAGAAATACTTTTCTTATCTGGTGGCTGAAAGGGATGTTAGGAAAACCTTCAAAAAGAGTATAAGTAGAATGAAGTGGGGTTTGATATTTAGGATCTAACAAGCATGGGCTGCATTTTCAGCAATTAGCTTACCATGGAATGATCTTATCTCCTCTCTGACTACCTCAGTTTAAAGACCTTTATGTTTTTATTTATAAATTTAAGTAATTAATTTTTAAATACTCTTCTTCTTTAAATAAATTCTTCCTGCCCAAAGCTCATTCGAGTTTCTTTTGTAGCAGTCGGATGAGATTCCTGATTTTAAAGAAAAAGAGGTGTTGAATAATTTCTATTGTGCTACTGCAAAGACTTTTTATTGAGAGAGAAATATTTTACCATAACATATAGTACAAAATCAGTTTGAACAAGAGAGCTTACTGGGGAGAAATTTTGGAGCAAGTAAGCCATGTGTTGGATAGACACTAGATAATTTCCTGAAGTACAGAAATTACAAATCTTCTGAATACAATTTTATTTTGAATGAGGTCAAAGTATGAAATACCTATCACTATTTACTGACTTCTGAGAAATTTTCTGCATAAACTTTGGTCACTGGAACTCTCCTGTTCTGCATAGACTTCTACATTACCAGTTGCTAAATCAATTCATGTGGCAGTTCTTAGAGGAACCCTCTGACATGGGTTGGTTATTAGGGTGCTGCGTGCTGTCTGTCAACCTGGTGGTTTTAAGATTTGTTGTATGTCCAGAGTACTTTTGTTTCTGCTTAAAAGAGTTAGATCTACCACTGGACGCAATCTAATGCTAAAAAATAAGCTTATTTAAAAGCATATCTAATAGTGCAGCACAGTAACAGCAGAAAAAAACAACCCGCAGAATATGATATTACAATAATACTGAAGAATGAAGCTTTTTTTTTACGTTCTCTTACCTTGCTGATAAGGTAGCCTTTCTGGCTTGTTCCATTAACAGGAAACCTTACAGAAGGCACCTTTTCCACTTCAGGGGGCTACCATCATCCCACAGCATAGATGCCTATGAGGATTTCCATCCTCTTGAGATGTTTTAATCCCTTTCCTTTCTTTTTCTAATTGCCTTACCCATACATGTTGTGATTTGATGCTAGGACATCAGGTGGTTTTGTGAGAGACTGTGTTCTTTAAATACTAATGTTACTATTTCATATGTTAATGGGTTAATTGCTTGATTCAGATGCATCCCCGCTAATTATGATTACTGCCTCTTTCACCTAAAGTGCAGTGGTGTCACTTTCCAAATTGTAAGCAATATTATATAGCATCTAATTCCAAAATGTGTGCTATTTCACTTGCTATGTGTTTTGCTAGATTATTAGTATTCTATGATTTCTTAGAAATGATATATTTGAGGCATATTCTTCCTGTTCTTTTTAAAAGGATCATTTCAGTCATTTATAAATTTATGCCATCCTTTATCAGAATTTCAAAGAGCAAGTGCTGTTGTGAAGTCAGTGGCCATTTGTTTGATCGGTTTCTTTATGTATACAATTGCATGATCAGTTTTGTATGAGGTTTTCTGTGAAATTATCACAAAGTGAATGTCATTTATTTTTCTAAAATGAGCTGCTCTTATAACAAACTTTCTTGTCATAGAACACCATGTGACGCTGAAAAGGAAAAGAGTAAGAGAAAAAAAAAGCTATTTCTACATCAAAACATTATTATTATTCCAACTCACATACTGGAAGAAAAAAAGCATTCTTCTTTTTGAATGCAATGCTAAGGAGAGATACTGCATTGATAATGAAGGTGAATGGAGACCAGAACTACCTGGGTAATGGTTGCACAAGTCTCTGCCGCTTTCTCACAACTGTATTTATGTCGCCTCTGGCTGTGAAGTTTTAGCTTTGAATAGGTTATTCACTTTGACACCTATTCAGCTCATGGAGTACCTGAGGCAACCATGAGACAGAACTGGTCATACTATTTTACAGTGAGTAATACTGGATATGAATTTTCTCTCCTTTGTGAATCAGGCCTGCATTCTTCTACGTAAAAGGTTTTTAGATGGTAACATAATGTGTGTTTGAATCATGCTATTTCTCTTCGTTTTCTGTTATATGTAATGCATATAGGCTTTATATATAAACTGTGCAAAAGAATACTATTTTCCCTTACATGCAACAAAATCCTCCTTTATCCCTTCAACACCATATTTGCTTCATCACTTTAATTATCTATAGGGAAATATCTTGAAAATATCTGGAAAAATAATTTAACCAACAGGCCTTTTATCTTACAGTTTGTGACTAAAGGCATATGAAAATGTTTTTGCTTCCTGATGTGAATGACTAAAGCATTTAAGCATGCGAAGTGAGAAGTATACTGATTCATATAACAATCAAGAGAGCTAGCAGCATTTACCATGACTATTTTGAGCAAGTTTTTAGAACTAAAAGAGATTTTAGAATATATTGGATGGACAGAATGGCTATTTTAGTTAATACAAAAATAGAACCTATGAATCCCAGGGAGCTGAGTTCATGCCTTATCAAGGTGTTTCTGTATGCCACTTTTGATTATTGTTTTTTCAGCTCTATCAATGACATTAAAAACACTGATGATATCATTTATCCAGGAAATGGAGGAGTGACTTGTTTTACTAAATCATTGAAGTAGAAATGTAAGCAGGAAGAAGAAGTCATGATTTATCCCACAGTTGTAATAGAGAGGAATGATCCTCCGCATCCATTTGTAGCATTGGACAGACTTCATAAATCTAATATCTTAACTTGAACCATTTCTGAACTGCTGGAAAAAGATGCCCAAAATGACCCATGATACAAACTCTTCAGTTGTGTTGGGAATGCTAAGCAGACTGCTCACCGATTGCAAGTAAGGCATTGCCACCTGAAGCTGAAGCACAATGTTTTTCCAATACTGATTTGGGAGTACAGGTGTGTGAAATTATGGTATGCATTATAAATTGAACACTATTCCTTTTGTTCCATTCCATTCAACATTAGAAAACACGGATAAGTTTACTTACGTAGTGTTGTATTTGCAGTCCTTGGGATCAGTTCCCAGACAGGGTAGAGTTGTTCAGCTATCATCACGGCAAAGAGTTTAAAGAGACAAATTCAACATTTTGAAAATGGTAGAATTTTACAGAAAGTTGCCTGGGTTTTTTTTGTTGTGTGTTTGTTTTACAGTAACCAGTAGCACTATAAAATATTTTTCACACAATTATTACCAAAACTAAACTCTACTTTCTCTACATTACAAAACTTTTTATCAACACTCTGGGTAAAACAACTCTTTACTTTGACTCATGCTCTGAGATACACAAAACTAGACTTTTAAAATTAGACTTAAACATGATATGAAGATATCCACTCTTAATTTTGAAAAGGTATAAAAAATGCTCTGAATCTTTCCATCTCTGAGTTACTGAAACAAGCTATAAAGGAAAGAAAGGATAGGAGTAGAGGTTTCATACAGGACCCACATTCTCCATTTATAAAACGGACACCAATTGAACAGAATTTAATGCAGCAACCTAAATCCATTTTTAACTCAGACTAACTTCTTTGCATATTTCACTGCTAAAGAAATCAGTATTCCATGGCTGTGAAAGCTAAAAAGAAGCTCTGTTAATTCATTGGCCAGTCTAAGTAACACACTTATAATGTGGTCAGTTGACGTTAATGCTCCCTGGCCAGTGGATCAAAAAGAGTATTCTCTGTATTACATCAGAGTGCAGTTGGCAGAGAAAGGGATGTTTTGCTTTGGGCATAGGCATCTTAATCACATGTCTGACAGTCAGTGACTGAAAGGTGGAGGAGCTGAGGGAATCAGGTGTGCTTCTCCATTCTTTAAAATTTGTTTTAGCAGGTATTTAGCAAGGTTTCTCTTGCCAGTGAGGTAAAAACCATTTCCTCCTGTTTCAATTTGCTTTAACTATTCATCAAAACCCACAGGAACTACTCTATATCTTTCCTTCTTTCTGCATCTTTCCCAAATGTGCAACTGATAATTGCATATCTAATATATCAATTTCCTACCATTTATTGACAGTATTTTTTTCTATTTAGTAAGTAACTGTACTGAAACATGTTTTTTTTTCTTTGCCTCAAAATGCCAACAATGAGAAATTATAAATTATGAATTAGCCCAGTAGCTCCAGAGATGGCAGTCAGCATGAAAAGTAATGAAAATCCACCATAATGATAGCTTGTCTGTTTGTCGGTTACCAGATATAATTTTCTTCCTGCAAGCATGTGAGCAGGCAAAGGGATCCTTTATTTCCAATTTATTTTTGTGGTTCAAAGTCTCAAAGCTAAAAATATTCTTAAAATCAGTTATGTTTTCTGAAGAGGCATATCGCAAATATAAAATTTGAATAAATTATGCAATACATCGTGATATATATATATATCCATTTATAATTCAATAGGGACTGTGATTTTAAACAGCTCCAAGCTGCAAAAGTACTTGCTATAGTGATACATACACTCTGATCATTTCCCTGATCAAAACAATTCTCTCACCATAATTTTTAGTTCTTTATAGTGTGCTATAAGAACAATCCCACTGTTTGCTTTTTAAATATCACTCTAGTGAAAGTCAGGTTTCCTAAATCATCCTAAGGAGCAGATCGACCTGACTGCTACAGTGGATAGAACTGTGGCACTGAAATCTGTGTCACTTCCAGCACCTTTCTCCCCAGCACTGTCCTTACACAGTATGTTTGTGTGGGATATATTCATGTAAAACTCAGAAGCAGTATTTAACCTACTGCTTTTAGCTCATCAGGGTGAAAAAAAATGCATAGGTTTACCTAACATAATAGAGCACAACCCAGATACCGTGAGGCAATATCCAGCTGACTACAGAAGGCCTCATCAACTTCCTTGTCCTGGTCAGGTGGCGTGTAGCAGACACCCACCACAGTGTCTCCCACATTAGCCTGCCCTCTAATGCTTACCCACAAGCTCTCAACTCGCTCATCATCTACTCCCAGGTTGAGCTCCATGCATTCCAGTTGCTCTCTCACATAAAGAGCAACTCCACCACCTTGCCTTCCCAGCCTGTCCTTCCTAAAGAGCACATAGCCTTCCATGGCAGCACGCCAGTCGTGCGAGCTATCCCACCACATCTCTGAGATTCCAATGAGATCATGAAGTTGGGACTGCACACAGATCTTCAGTTCGTCCTGCTTATTCCCCATGCTTCCCGCATTGGTGTACAGGCATTTCAGGGAAGTAATCGAGCCTGCAGGTTTCCCAGGAGGAGTGAAAGAGGACCGTCTCTAATCATGTCCTATCCTCGCTTGCCCACTACCATACCCCTGCTGGATGGCATCTGACTTCGGCTGTGTGGTGCTGATTGCCCTGTCTGTGTGACACTCCCCCATTCTCGCCTAGTTTAAAGCCCTCCTAACCAGGCTGGCCAACCTTTTGGCAAAGAGACGTGTGGCCCTCTTGCTGAGGTGGTTCCCATCCTTCCCCACTAGCTGGTGGTCATCAAACAGAGTCCCCCGGTCATAGAAGCCAAAACCCTGTTGCCAAGCCCAGTGGCGCAGCTAGTTGTTAATCTGCCATATCTGCCTTCTCCTCCTTGAATCCATTCCTCTTGTTGGTAGGACAGAGGAGAACCTTACCTGAGCTCCCATACCTTTGACGGCCATCCCTAGGGCTCTGAAATCTTGCTTGATATCCCTCAGCTTCCCCATGGCACCATTTGTGCCCACGTGACACAGCATCAGGGGGTAATAGTCAGACTCCTGGACAAGCCTTGGGAGCCTTTCTGTAACATCCCTTATTCGAGCCCCTGGCAAGCAACAGACCTCTCTGGATGAGGGGTCTGGTCTACATATCTGGGCCTCCGTGCCCTGCAGCAGGGAGTCACCGATGATGATCACCCGTCGCTTCTTCCGGGTGCTCCTTTTCTCTTTAGGGGGAGCAGCCTCAGGGGTTGGACCTGACTGCCTCTCTGGAGACAGCCCCCTAGATGGGCCTTGGTTCATGACCTCATCTATCAGATCCCCAAGTTCCAGGGCCTCGTACCTGTTGGACGTGGTCACTGGTAGAGGGGAGGGGGGCCATGGAAGGGTTCGCCTGCCACCTCGAATAGGGACCTGTTTCCATTGTTGATTGTCCCTTGATACTGTTAATTCTGCCCCCTCTACCTTATGGCAAGAGGGTACTGGATTTACAGACTGAATTGGGGGATTCTCTGAGTGGCTTTCCTGGGAAGACTGCAGAACGCAGCTCCACCAGTCTATTTCTCTTTCACATTCCCTGATGACCCTCAGCCTTTCTACTTCCTCCTTCAGCTCCAAAATTGTGACCACAGCTCCAGTATTGTGAAGAACCACTTCTGAGGTGGTGTACAATATTGGCTATACCATACAGCTTAAAATAAAATATTCTCCTATTTTAGGTCATTAAGTAGCTTACAGTTGCTTTTACTAATTATGGAATGAAAACTGATATTTTTTAAAAAATACAGATCTGAGAGACAATGAAACCTGGGGAAGATGTTTGTTTATTTTATATTGATGCTCATATCCTTCAG
Organism: Tinamus guttatus; assembly: GCF_000705375.1. The sequence continues at coordinate 157,902 of NW_010586516.1, forward strand.
GCATGTTTTCAAAAGCATTCAACTGAATTATTTGCTTAAACGCTAAATTGGAACACCAGATTGGAAATATAGTCACAAAGAGAACCACTGGATGGAGCTGTTTGTTGTGACTTCTGTTTTATAGACTCACTCTGGGATATTAGAGATGTGCAGATATGAACAAGCTAAGCTTGAAAAGAAAGAGAATGACATAGAAATGATAGAGGAAATATACAGAAAATCAGGTTCTTTATTAGAAATCAGAGCCTTATTAGATAAACTAATGAATCAAGAGAACTTAGCTGAATGATTCTTGAAAACAAGACAATGTCTGAAAGAAATCTGCAGAAAAAAAGCTGAGGAGAAATTAAGTAGGAGCAAGAAAATTTACTGTAAATATTTGTCCTAATCTTTTTGCAATAATATACACTTCTGATCTGTAACTTCATGTTTTGGTGCTCGAGTGTTTACAAGCCTTTCTTTGCCTTGTCTTCCTTCTAGAATATAACACTGAATATATACTGAAACACACACTTTTTTGTTAACAAAAAAAGAAAAAAAAGATTAGAAACAATGAGGAATGATACATTTGGGGAACCACATTCCTACACCCACATTCCTAGTGTTGTTCATGTTTTCTTCTGATGCAAGTTTACCAACTGTTCTCCAAATTGGATGAAACAAACACACAAAATCTGCACACCGCACCTATAAATTCTATCATATGCTAATTTTTACTCAGAGAAGTGCATTTTTTCATGAGGCAAATGATTTCGAAGTTCACGCAGGGGGGAACAGAGGACAGACATGCCTTTTCTTCATGTTTCATCTAACTCAGAGCAGCGTGTGTGAGGGTAACTGCTGTGAGAATATAAAGGGAAAACCTTAAAAGAACCTCCAGACAAATTCAGTTTATTGAGTGTCTCCTCTAGTTGCTCAAATAAGACAAGAATTTAATGAAGAATCGAACAAAATCATTCTTAAACGAGTATATTAATTCCTGACACAATGACTGATGCAGCTTTAAAAAAGAATCTTGAATAATAAAGCTATTAAAGGGATGGTTCAGAGAGGTGTTAATGATTGAATGCTATTGAAACAATTAAATGCTAGCAAAAATAAATTCTAAAAGCAGAACCTTTTGCTAAAAATGTCGGAACACTTTTTTTTTGAGGAGGGAGGAAACTGAAAGAAAAAGAAGTCTTTTTTCAGGGATTTGTGTCACACTAAAAATCCTCAAAAACATTCTCAAAAATAGACTAGTCATTGCCTGTATGATTGTTGTACCCTTTGTCATAAAGCAGTAGCAGGCAGAAGATAAGCTTTGGAAAAGATCCATAAAATATTTATTGAAATCTCTTCTGTGCGCTCAAGAAGCACACTGGGCTAGTGACAATGATTAAATGTTCAGCATCTACATTGAGATATGCTGAGGTTTTAATGTACCAAATATTGATTGTATGATGAATCCCAGCAGTATGTTTCTGCAGTTGCTCACAAGAGGAGGGAGAACCAAAAACACTACAGAAGATTCATGTACACAAAATAGGATGTTAATGGCTTTGCTGAAAGGAGGGGCTTCACTTCAGTCTATGTGGGTCGAACCCGTTTACTCATGAAGGTTAAGAAGCCAGGATACTTGAATATTCCACTCGTGGTTACTTACAGGATGGGGCTTCCAAAAGAATAATTGAGATCTAAAGATGACTTTTAAGATGAGTTATTTTCTTTTGTTTTAAGTCATCTTTCAGCATTTATGAAACAAATACTGTCAATCTGTGAGAATATGCTAAACATATTTAGTAAAATTAATCTTTGCCATGGCCCAAGTATAGGAACATAATAAAAGCATGGATGATTTGTTCAGATATTCCTGATACCTCAACATATCACAGAATCACAGAATGGTTAAGTTTGGAATGGGCCTCTAGAGATCATCTAGTCCAACCCCCCTGCTCAAGCAGGGACACCTCAAGCATGTGGCACAAGCTTGCATCCAGGCAGGTTTGGAAGATCTCTGGAGAAGGAGACTCTAAAACCGCTCTGGGCAGCCTGTTCCAGGGCTCTGTCACTCTCACAGTAAAGAAGTTCTTCCTCATACAGAGGTGGAACTTCCTGTGTTTCAACTTATACCCGTTACCCCTTGTCCTGTAACTGGCCACCACAGAGAAGAGCCTGGCCCCATCCTCCCTACATTCACCCCTTAGGTACTTGCACATATTGATCAGATCTCTCAATCTACTCTTCTCCAGGCTAAACAGGCCCAGCTCACTTAGTCTTTCCTCATATGATAGATGTTCCAGTCCCTTAATCATCTTCGTTGCTCTATGCTGGATCCTCTCCAGAACCTCTACATCCCCTTTGTACTGAGGAGCTCAGAACTGGACACAGTACTCCATGTGTGGCCTCACCAGAGCTGAGTAGAGGGGCAGGATCAGCTCCCTTGACCTGCTGGCAACACTTCTCCTGACGCAGTCATATGGCTCATATGACTGAGGGAGCTGGGACTGTTCAGGCTGGAGAGGAGAAGGCTCGAGTGGAGGAAATGTTATCAATGTGGATAGATACCAGACAGGAGGGTGCAAAGAAGATAGAGCCAAATTCTTCACATTAGTGCCCAGGAACAGGATGAGAGGTTAACGGGTATAAATAGAAATACGGGAGATTCTACTTGAACAACAGCAACAATAAAGACCTAGTAAAACTGAAAAAATAGGTGGTGGAAATCCCATGTTTCCATCAGGCATGCTCCTAGCAGCACAATAAAAGCAAAATAGGTCGTCAAGATCCAGCATGGCGTTCTGGTCACTATACTTGTCTATAAGGAAAAATAGATAATGTCAAATAACTTTAAGTTTCAAGTGTAATAGCCGTTTAAATCTATCTATATCTAAGAACTTAAAAGTACCGATGTGAAGCTAAAATACAACCTGAGGTTCTTAAAAAAGCTTTTGCACCATCTACAGTTGAAGGACAGAAAGGTTAAAGTGAGTTTAGATTAAAAACTATCAGAGAATGTTCTTGTTTTAAAATAAATTTTAACATATTACAAGGGAAAAATGCAATTGAGAAGTCACAATAACATTATGACCTCAAAATGAAATAGCAATTGACAGTTTGCAATATCACATTTTTATATTTAGATAATTATAATGCAATCAATTTAAGCCTGGTTCACACTAATGTAATTGTTCTACTTTTTGTTATGAAAGTAGATTCAATTTATGACATCCTTGTTTCTTACATGGAAATAAGTAGTTTTTTCCTCTGATATCTATAAGTGAAAATATCATTTTGACACCTCTAAATGACAAACAGTAGGTTCACACAGAGTACTTCTAATTCCACAGCTGAAATCATCTAGTCCAGGGCTGTTCCAGCTACCTGGCACTCTTACAAAAGGAACATGCTGTTTCTTTTGTGTCCGGACCGCTGTGGATATTGCTGCTGGTGTTCAGACTTTCTGTTTCTTTCTTATAATCACATATAATAAATAATCACATTTTCACATGGAATTCTCCAAAATTGTCATTCATACTTTAAACATGTCTTATTCTGAATAACATGGAGAAGCTATGGTAAAACATGTTTTCATGTTGATCAGATTTTCTTTGGAATGTTTAAGTAATGTCCCATTTAATGTTCCTTGTTTTTATTTTGATAAGTCTGCCCTTTAAAAATTTGTAGAAATCTGTATCTCTTGGGTATAGCATGATGTGGGAAATGTGAGTTTTTCTGACATTTTATGCATTTTACCATAGTTTACTTCCGTACTTCCATACTTCACAACCATACTTCAGTGGGAAGTGAGTGAAAAATGATCTAGACTGTAGTTTATTACTTTTGAATAACATGGTTAGTGTTGCTCCTAAACTTCACTTAACAGGCCATCTTCCCACTAGCAATTTAAAGGACTTCCATTGTGCTGAAATAAAGGTAAATTTCTATCTAAAATAGCTAGATATACACTGTGATTCTGGGTTTCCAATACTCTCTTTTATGCTTTTTTTTTCTTTTTCTGTCCTATTTTTTTTAATAAATCTGTCCTAATTTATTTTTATTTTTTTCCCTTTTCCTGGTTAGTTATCATAAACATTTATTTTTGTAGTGTGTCATAGCCATATTCAGAGTCCAAGAGGTCAGACTGATTAGTGCCCAGGTGCAGGATTGCAATGACCTTCAGTATCAAGGGTTTTTCATTTGCTGGGCTAATTGGGAGAAATGACTATGACAGAGGGCCAGTTACAGATTGTGACAATCTACCGTGTGAGCTGTCACAAGCTTCTCCTCATGAGGCTAAGTAAGTGATGGAATTCCTGAGAAATTTGCCTTGGAGCAGTTAAAATAAAATGTTTGCAGCCTATTACTCGCTCAGTGAAAGGCTAGGGTTTTCTGTAATAGAGCTCGACAGACACTTGTTTTAGGCAGTAATGTGATCATGGACCTGCAGCAAATGGTCAGACACATTCACTTCACAGTCACTTGTGGTAATTGGTGAAAAATTAATTTTGAAATCAAAAGACCTACAACTGATAGCTTTCTAATGGTGACTGATTTGGCTACACCAATTTGTCAAAAAAATACTCTTCTCAAATTCCAGAGATCTTGTTTTGTATCTTCAATTCTAAAATTATTGTCTCTACATAAAATTTAGTGACGTTGTTTTCAATGTCGTTCTGGATGTTGTAAAAGTGATTCTGGTCTTACAGGAATGTGGCAATTCATAGAAGCTGTGTTTTGCATGCAATTAGTATAAGCTGTATCATATCCTACTGGAATCCATACAAGCGTAACAAAATACAAGATTTTTGATTAATGACACTCAGTATCTAAAATTAGAAGTATGTGGAAAACTTCTT
>NW_010586516.1:162752-215155 GCF_000705375.1 Tinamus guttatus
TAATTTTACGAGACAGTTGCTAATGACAAAAACTATTCACTTCTTGTCATTTCTTGTGATTCTCCAAAATCCCTTTTAATATTTTCACATATTTCTTATTTTAGTTGCATTTCTTTCTATAAGAGACTAAGGATCATTATATTAGGGCATTATTTTCAGTGAAAATGGTCTTGAAAAGAAAAAAATCATAGGTGCTACTGGGGCTACTGGTAGTCTAGGCAAGATTTAGGAATATTATTCTTCTGTCATTGACATATGCTTTGAGTAAGATAGTATGATGAGTTGATTTGAGAAAAAAAAAAAAAGAAAGAAAAAGTGAATAGTGTCTGTACTTCATCTGTAATGAAAAGGTGAATAGTGTCTGTACTTCAACTGTAATTGACTGTTATCATGCTCTGTTATTGGAAAATGAAGAATTTTTCCTAACCTGAATGCACCTGAACATACATGAACATGAATGCATATAAGATCTTGAAGAAGCCCTTTTACATGGTAAAGGCAGGGTACCATGTTAGCACAAATGGCTCCTGTCCCAGGTTGCCCAGGCAGTTATCAGTGAGCTATGCTATATTACTCATAGATACCTTTACACATACCTTTATAGAAAAGGGAAAACACTGGGATGTGTAGTTCTTGGCTTTGCTTAGAACCATTAATATCTGAACAGGAAGACTTTGTCCTAGTTGGTCAGTGAGAATGATTAGACTTTGTCCTAGTGTGTCAGTGAGAGGTCTAAGAAGTGTGATGCACACAGAGGGATCAAATGAAATGGAGTTGTTTTATTGGAGAAGGAAGGAAGACATGAATATAATCTCCAGAAACTATGAGCTTGAATCCAGCATTGTTATTGAGCTTTAGGCCTAAATAAATTCCTCAGCTTTTTCTGTCTTCTGACATGTCATAATGATGTAAGACAAAAGTATCTGTACACTAATTTACCAGTAAATTGAAAGATTTTGTACTGTGTGCACTTATCTGTGAATGTAATCATTCCCTTTGAAAGAATAAAATACTTCTTAACAACAGTTCTTTGAAAGTTTAGATCTTTATATTTTATTTATTCAGAGATCCTTGTTCTTTAATTTCCTGACTGCAAACAATTCCAGGTATAAGAGAGTTGTAAGCTGAAGCTACTAATAAAGATGAAAATTGTTGAAAATATTTTGACCGTGCACTGAAAATGAGATATCCAGTATTAAGGCGAATGTGGGAAGGCAGCTAGAAAGAGAGAATATGTGAGATTCAGCAGTGTTCAGGTAAAAAACTGATTGTGTAGGTGGACTTCTAAAAGACAGCTCTGAATAAAACCTGTGCAGTGGATCTTGATGGGAGTGACAGTATTCAGCTTAATGTTTATGAGAGAGGTAAGAAAAAAATAATGAGAGAGGGAAAGAAAGCAAATCTTGTTTCATCAATCAACTTGTTAAACAAGAGGCACTGTTCTACAATGGGCTGTCTATGAGGGCTAAGGTGAGAAGGGGAAAAGAAGTTTTATTAAAGAAAGCTGATAGCTTAAAGCGAAACACAGCAAAACATTCATTTTTTAGCTAAGTTATAATGGCCAGATTTGGGGGAACACTGGTAATAACAGATTTTCCTAGTGCTACGGTAGTATATAAACCAGTTAGAATACAGAAGATGATTTCACAAAGCAACTAGTAAAATTAATCAGTAGATGATAAAGTATACTTCCATTCACTATTTAAGTCTACTCTTCATGCTTTTATGAAGCTAAAGAAATGTAAAGGTATATTGTCCAATCTATCTTCCCATTCAGGGCTTTGAATTTGCACATATATTTAGAGATCAACATTCGAAATATCCTAAGTGCATTCTGCACAACTGAAAATGTAGTTATATGCAAGTGTAAAGTAATGTATATTTACGTATATATATACATATATATACACATATTAAATGAATATTGACTCAAAATACCATCCTCTCTTTAAAAAATTACACACAGGGCAAACATTACATTTGCATTACAATTACTAACTATGGAAGGCACAGCCTTATTTCAGATACAGTGGAATTACAAATGCCAGTAGATACTGATAGGCTTCATTCTGTTAAAGGCAGAAGTAGACTATGTGAACAAATATTGCCATTTCTTACCATCACAGAGAATTTTCTTGTGAGAAGGATTCATTTGGTCTAGACCACTTTTTCAGTTGTGTTAAGGAAGGAAATGTTTATTCCTATGTCTTCCCGGTTAAAGGCTTCTTTTCTGTGCCATGCAGGAGCAATACTTTCTGTATCATTTTTATTTGCGAGATAAAACAAAACAAAAACATTTCACATACACAAATGAAGCTATTAATGCAAGATTTAGGTGTGCACCCAGAAGAAAAAGAGCAACTGATTTTCAGTAAAACCTGTTGAAACATGATAAGAACATCTGAAATTGTTTTTCACCTCATGAGAAGGAGCTATGAAGATCAAATTTGTTTGAGCAGACACAGCCTTTTTCATTATTAAACACCAGAAGCTTCACTAATGGAACATCCTTCTCCAACCCCAGATTCACTGCTCTATCAGCTTGTCCTTTTTCCACCTCGCTTTCCACCCAACTCCGCTTGCTGTTCAGAAACATCTGTTCATCTGACCAATGTCAGTCTCGACTTGGATGGTTAAGTTTTATGGCAAAGTCATGGAGCATATGGAACTAGGTCTCATAAGAAATATTCATGAAGAGCACAGTGAGAGACATGGCTATCACTGATTAAAACAGAATGAGTTAATTTCAAGCAAGGGTTCTGTTTTTGTGTGGAAAAAGAGGATGATGCAATTGTTCTAAAAATTATGTCTGTTTTATGAGAGTAACTCTATAGAGACAAATGTTAGTAGGTATTTAAAAAAATCCCCCAACTTATGACATAAATCAGCTTACTGGGTACAGCCAGTTAGCAGGTCAATGACAAAACGCTCTGTGAACTGGAAATTTGTGTCCATTGTTTTATGTGACCTTTGGCAGGAGAACTTTAATAAAGTTTTCAATTCCAAAAATTATGTGTTTTCCTGACTTCATATGAATTATAATTGTTGGGTTCAAGTGCTTAACTGTTTCTTGTTTGATTTCTCTTCTCATTTGTTTATATGAACAAAAATATTACCATAATCCAAAGAAAACCCTGCCATCTCTTTCCTCATAAGTATAAAAATGGGGGCATCATCAGTGCAATGTAATAGTTTGTGCTATCACCTTGGTAAACACTAGCACTTAAAGGAATTACGATATGTCTGATGCAGATTTTTAATGTTAATTTAAATAAAGTGTCAGAACCGGTTCTCTCTTTTGATCCTAAATATAGATGGATTTTTCGGGAATACTGCCTCCTATTAAGCCAAGGCAAGGCGATTTGAAGGGCTTTTATACCTGTGACAATATGACTCATCTTTGTAAATGAAATGAATGAGTTAAAGCACGTAATTTTAAGTTGAATTATTTTTTATTTTTTTAAATTATGGTCCTTCTTTTGCATACCCATTTGTTTCATCATAATTTTCAGCCATTACAGATCATATGATTTGGCTCTAACATGCTGTGCAGTGAAAGTAGCTAAAAAGATCAAGAATACTAAGATCAGTTGTTTATAGAGTGACAATTTCACCCTTCCTAAAACAAAAGAGACTTCCTAAAAACAAAGGAGACTTTTCTTTTGCAAAAATACCCCATATGCCTTATGGAACATACCTATAAATCCATGCTTGATTTGGTACATTCACTCTTCTGTGCTCCAGGAAATTTGGCAATTATGTCCTTCCTCAGAGAGTTTTCGATCATCTTGATTTTGCTGGGAGAGGCAATGCACAAGGAGGAGAAGTTGTGGAGCCCTTACACCAGCAAGGCTCCAGATCATATGGGCAGAATTCACAAGAACTGCCTTGTCAGTTAAAATAAATTTCCTCAGCTCCTTTAAAACACTAGACAGCGCTCAGTTTGAGTGACCAGAAGTTATCATTAGGTCAGTCTACTGAGAAGACCACTTGTTGCAGGGTCTACAAAAATGTGACAGTTCAGGTATAGGGCAAACCCCTCCTGCCCACATTTTCAGGCTTGGACTTTCAATAAAAATTTGCCATTTGGACAATAAGAAACCTGGAAAATAACTTTGTTGCATGTTTTTTTTTCTCACAGTTTATTCTTTACTCTTCCAAGAAAGTCATATATTCATTTTTTCCCCCAATATCTTGACAAGTGAAGGCACCAACTAAAAACTTTGCTCGAGATTAGTAGAATCAGATCCTATATATACTGAAACCGAAGCACACGTGTTTTTGTTCAGTTTTGGCTGTGATGTGGTTTACTTCTGTAGAACAAAACACTGTCATGACAAATATAGGAAAAGCATTCAGCTGCTCCACTTAGATAAGAAAGAGGAAGATGGAGTTCAGCACATGTTGTTATAAAATATACTAATTTATCCTTGGGTGTGATAATTTATGTGACCATGTTTTCAAAACTTGAGTTGATGCAGCATCCAGAAATGCATAAGTATACTATTATGTACTGCAGATGTTCCCTGTGTCTGACAGTGGTATAAAAACTGAAAAATAGTAATTATCTAAGCAGATGTGTTTTATGAATACAGTGTAGCCCTTCAATTTTGAAACCATAATTAAAACCTTAGTAGTTTTCACAGTGTTTCCCTAATCTTCTTTTGACAGCAATATGATAGGAAATGCTAAATTTTATACCACATTTACTAATTACAAATTAGAAAAATAGTAGTACACATATTTAGGCTTTTCTTTGCAGCGTACACCTGTTGGGGAACACAGGGCAAACTATAAACATCTTAATATCCGTTAAGATTGGGATAGTGGTTTCAAAGATAACCTGCATTTATATAAGATGCGGTACAGCGTTCAGACCTCACTACTAAAATTTCCTTTTAAGGCTTAAAGAAATACAGGAAATAAAGATAAAACTTTACCAGAAAAGAAATAGGATTGAACAGATAGTGAAATGTGTTAATCCCTTTTTATTGATGCAGTTCGCTGATACTGTGTTAAATACACATATTTAACATTAAGTATGAGCTCTTAGATTTGAAACAACCTTAGTGTAGGTATCTCCAACAAGTATCTAATTTAGATTTAGGAAAGCAGGTTCTCTGCTAATTAGATACCAATAGATAATTAGAAGCGTAGCTATCGAACATTAATACAGCACTTACAAACAAGAAGCTCAACTGTCATGCAATTAGTGCAAAGTTACATAAGCAGCAAAAGCAAGAGATCATGTCCTCAGGGATTTAGTCAAATTTCTTTGTTCTTTGTACTTTTATGTAGTTTTCCATGACAACTGCAAAGCTCAAGGGCCCTGTACTAAACACCCAAAAGCCCCAGAAACCTGGACCCTTCCTTTTCTTCATTAAGCCTACCAGTGTGCTGAAAGAGGGCCATATATGACAACTACTGAATGTACAGTAAATACTCATTAGTATCTCCACGTGTCACTGAGCATCTCAGTCTACTCCTTACTCCGGCATAATTAGTTGGGATCTTCTCTTTCTGCCTAGTTAAGATCCATCTTTATTTACTGTCCCGTCCTACACACATTTGTTCTTTCATATACTCACAGTGGGGAATGGCAGAACAACTCAAGCTTGATCAAATGAAAGAAAGAATCTAGTGTAATGACAAGATACTGTAATAGATAGACAGGGAACATACAAAGATTTGCCCCTCAGGGCCCTAGGGAGTCTGGGCAGCCCCAGCCCTCGGGGAGTTGGGCACTGCCATTGCGCAGGAGCTGCAGTGCTGGGGCTGCCCAGGCTGCACAGTGATGGGGCAAAGGTTGTGTGGGATGAGTCCAACAACACATCTGTCTGAATACCTTTAAAAGGTGTAAATATATAGACCAATCTTATATTGAACACATCTTGAATTATATTCATTTCTATTCTATTTCTTCCTTCTTGTTTTTAAATATACGAATAAGAATTACTTCTGTGACTGTAAACATCACTGGATTTTTCCTCCAGGGTAATATATTATTTACATTATTTACTTTCCTTCCCTCTCTCAAAGTGGTCACCAGAAGGACTTGAGTAGAGTGTACAAAAGGTGAAAGGTATTCAATTTGCACTGGGAAGCTGCACAATATTCGTCCATGTCTTGATTAACCACTGCACATAGTGAAAACACATATATTTACCTTTGTTTCCAAGTAACAGCACTGATAACTGCTAAATGAGGATATGCAAGGAGATAAAGAAAGCTTTTGGTCTCTTTGGCCTTTTTTGAAAGAAAGAAATAGAGAAGGAAAAGGAATCTCCGTTTCTTTCTCTTTTCCGATGCCATGGACTGGTAGCACCGATGCACTGGTGAATGAGTGGAAATGAGATGCTCAGGTTACAGCTTGTTCTCCTGCAATGCAGAAGGATATGAGGATTGAAACAGGACTCCGCCAGCCTCCTCCTCCCAAAACAGTGAATTTATGCTCAATGCTGTAATCTGCCAAAATAAATTTAAAATCTGTGCTTTAGAATTTGATTATACAATGACTGTACATAACTTCCTGAGCTCCCTCTGGACTTCTAATTTTATGAGTTTGTGATATCAAAACAAATTACTTATTTTATTGCTTTTGAGACAGCTAGAAAAGTCATTTGATCTTTTTAGGCTTACACAACACACATATCTTAACCTAAACTTTTAGGTGAAGTTGAATACTGTTTGGGTGTGCTTTATTCATCGACTAATTTATTTCCTACACACAGCACTCAGAGCCTGATTTTTTTCTTATATGGTTATGGTTTTCACTCATGGCAAAATACAGATAAATTGTGTCCTTAAAATATTAGAATTAATCACTGCTGTTTTCTTTGCAATAACTAGTGAATACAAGGGCAACCAACTTGTGTTTTGATACTTCCCATAGGAACACCAAATGGTGGTTTATGAATATCATTAATATACTATGCAAATGATGTTTGGCTTTTGCTCCTCTATTTGGGGTAACCTAGTCAATCAGTCAGATGTTACTAATGAGCATGTTGATGAAAGCTTATCCAGCTGCTGAGGTCACTGAAGTGAGAGACCCACCTCTCTCTTCACTTGCCCTACATCTAGAATGCTGCATGTAGCAATGCTTTGACTGCTGTCTGATGGAAGTCACCTGTGTGTTAATTAGGCAATATGAAGTGAGTTGCTACAACATTTCCTACAATGTAAATATATCATAATATCAGCTAACGGAATTAACTTTATTATATGTGTACTATTAAGAAATTTTCAAAATAAAATCAAGACAGTAATTGTGAAGGCTTCTTATAATCAGAAAATGTATTTACTCATAAAAAAGATTGTTTTCTAGACAGAAGTCTGTCTAGAGTAACATCAAACAAGACATTTAGGGCTGAGTTACTTCTTTTTCAGTTGCAATTTTATCCAAATTTTTTTTCCAATCACTTAAAAAAAACAAACAAAAAACAACAAAAAAGAAATATAATTGAACCTGATCTCTTTCTAATTAAAACTCCATATTGTTGTAGACATACAGAGTTTAAAAACAAAAATGAACAGATCAAAAAAAAACTCTAGCTGATTGGAATATTTGCATAGGATAATGTTACACAGGGCATCAAATCTCTCAAAGAGGACAGTTAGTTCCTGTCTAGATGGTGATGAAAGTCGTCATTGCGAGGGTCCTTGTAGCATCATCTTCACCTAGATCAAAAGAGACTCCCCAGTCTCCTCTTTTGCTCAGTTCATATATATTCCAGCTGGTCATAGCCCTTTGTGACCACTCCAGCAACATGCATAATTTAGCAGTGTTGATTATCTTAATCTAGATACAAAACATTTCCTAACTGTCTTACATGGTAATTTTTGCATCTACAGTAACAGTTTCTACTGACTATTTACAATTATGTAGAATTTGATCAATACTGCAGCAGGAACCATCTGAGTTTCTCCAGGACAGCCAGATTCTCCATCGAGGATGTTTATTGGAACTTTTAAACATAAAAATTGGTCTATGTGCAGCAGAAACTGCCTAAGACAATTTCTAGATCTTTCAAAAATTCTCGCCTGGAGGACTCATACAGCAATTATTAGACATTTTATTGTGAAGGTGGCAGGGAGTTCAGTTTCAAGTGAGCCCACTATCTCACGTATGTAAACAGCACCAGGGAGCTCCCGCATCACCCAGGGAATTAATAACTTAAGTGTGCTGAGTCTGTGCAGAGGCCTAATCCTGATACTCAGTGACACCACAATTATTTCTATAGAAGAGATTTGAATTTCAACCATATATGACCCTTATAATTTAAATTCCAGAGTTTTTGCTATGGGGTATCTTCCACTGAAATATTAGTCTTGAAACAAAAATTCTTAAAAAAACAATTTGCAGAACAATAAAGCTTGCATCAGACAATTTGAAACAATGTTTTTAAATGCTGAAACTAGGAATGAAGTGTCATGCACCAAAAAGAATTTAATTTGATTACTGATAGTTTTGAATGTGAGGATGGGAATGCAGGAACATCATGTCATTTCTTTACTCTGGTTTGCAATAGAATTTTACATTTACCTAAAAAGTCGGCTCTTAGACTACCACATTATACATAAATATCACAATTTAATGAGTATTTTAAAGAAGGTTTTATTCCAAGAAAGCTTTATTGTTATGACTTTAGTCAAAAGTCGGATAGCCTTAAGGATAGCTCAGCTGAAAAAAGAAGATCCCACCAAGAAAATCTTATGCCTGGAAATTTCAATTCTGACAGAATATTATTCCTGAGAAATCTAAAACAATTGTTTCATTATTTTAATATTACATTTTAGTACTATATTTCTTTGTGGTATCTGAGACAGTCCAGTGAAACTCTTCAAGAAGATTACCCCCTCCTTGTTTTCCTGGCTTCTCCAAATTTAGTTTAGCTCCTGTAGGGAATTTCTGGAAGGGAAATATCATATCTTAAGAAATCATAGCAATGCGGATAATCATCTGTTGGTTAGCTGAAATGTAAAATCTCCAATCAAGATAAACTTGAAATGGAAGACACTTCACTAAAACTGGAGACTAAGCATGGCAAGTACTTCTGGAATACATCATGTCTCTGCAACTTATGTTCAACTGCAGTAAACCCTTTTAAAATATAAATCCTTCTAAAAATGCAGCCCATTTGTTTCTCAGGTCTTGAAAAAAAAATCTGTCCTCCCACTTTTTTTTTTTTTTTTTTTTTTTTTTTGCTATACTTGATGACTTGTTTTGCATAAAGCCATTTTTTATTTTCTCACAAAGAATAGATTAACCTGCTCAGTTTTGGGCAGTCAATAAAGATGGGACTCTCGACGGAGTGTGCAGTCGTAGCAGATAGCTATGCACAGGTGTATAGCAATAAAGGTATCACAGAATTCCCACACTGTCTTAGCCATCCAGTTATCTCTGGACTATTACCTCCACTCTTCCAGGTAAATGTTGGCCTGGCTTTCTGATAGATTCATGGAGACTAGCATGTAACTAACATTATCTCTTCTGAAATCAGTGGGACTACACATATGTTTAAAATTGTGCCCATGCATGTGGAATTGGCTGAATTTGGCATTTTGTTTTGTCCAATAATTTAAGCTTTTTCAATGGATAATCAGGAGTTTATCATACACTTGGTACAATGATGATTTAAGTCAAGAGAAAAATAGAAGAAATCATCAGTAGAAAACAACTGAGCTTTCATGATAAGCTTATGATTTGAAAAAGATAAGAAATGAAAAATCAAACAAAGATTGGTATCTAGGATTTTTTTCCATGTAGCTCTACTAAATCAGTTTCAAACCATTTAAAATCCTGAGATTTGTGTATGATCTTTGTATTATTCTACAAAAAGAACTGATAACAAAAAATTACTCATTTAATAAATTATTTCTTTGAATTACTGAATGATATGTTACGGGGATTATCATTTTTAGTTTTCACAAAGCTAATTTGAAATAGTAGAGAAATATTAAATAAATAGAAATATTAGCCAGTTTGCTACTGAACATGATGATATTTTTCCAACATATTAGAAATAGAAATTTAGTTAAAAACAATATCCTAGAGACAGTCTGTGTTTGCTATCAGAAATGTCACAGAAATACTTTAAACACTAGATGCCAAGTCTAATTTTGATTTAATAGAAAAAATCAATAAGCGTGAAAGAAACCTGGTTTTCTTCCTTTTTTTAATTGGTAAGATCATTTAGATTTTCTGCTGTTCCTTAATATCATTGCTATTACCTTTTAAAAAAGAGGAATGACATTCCTCTTTATTCTATTCTATTTTACAGTCTATACTCCCAGGGCTGGCAAAATTCAGGTGTGCTGATTCTTGGAACTATCCTCACAGCTTTGAGGCAGATATTTACCTTTATTATTATTATTATTGTTATTATTATTATTATTATTAATTTTCCTATTCTCCTCTGCTTACCACTGCTCTTCCAGGAAAAGAGCCCAAAAGAGATTTACCTTAAAGAGACCTGGTGTAATGATGAGCAGCTTCTTGGCTGACACTGTCTGCCAATAGATGACGAGTGCCATCCTTACAAGTAGACACCATGGCTGAAATTTTCAGGAAGAAGGAAAATAGCTCTCGGCAATTCAAAAAATAATTGTCACTTACTCCCTCTTCACAAAGGAGGAGGAAAAAAATCCCATAGCTTGTAAAGGGATCATTTTATTTATTTATTTTATCACCAATAGGCTGATAAAACAAGTAATAATGTTCTTTCCTTCTAACTGATTTTGTATCTGGTTAATTGAAGGTTGACTTTCAAAAATATATCATGGATAAAATTAACATTTCTAGGAAAAACAAATAGAGTTTCTGTCTTTTATTAAAATGGATAATTCTATGTTTCTTCCTTGTTGACAAGTCTTGCTTATATTGACATGGCATGTTATGTAACTGATAGTGAAATAATAAGTTATGGGATGTAAAAAGTACAGTTAGAAGATGTCGAGATTGCTTATACCTCTGCAATTAAATTTATCCTAAGTGTCTGGCTAAAAAATAGCCAGAGGTGCAAGCTCTTTGCAATGCTCATGGGCTTATAATTTATCTAGAAAAACATTTTTTTTCTTCTTCTAGTTGTATTTTTTAAAACTAGACACTAAAATTCTATGGCTATTGGAACAAACTACATTGTGAGATCTTTATTCTAAAAAATATTAATAGTTTCTAATGTCTGATAAATATTCATAAAATATGTCAGATGAATTTAGAAGCTACAGAATCGACTAAGCAGTGCCTGAACAAAGTGCCACACAATGCTGTGACAAATACGCTCTAGAAAATGAGACTTCTGATGAAGAGTGACTCTGATGGATGTTTCTGTGGGGTTTTGAACATTCTTAAGTTCCTTTCATCCTTCTTCAACTGAAATTCTGCCACTTCCAGAAGGATGTCTCGTACCCCATCCATACCAAATCTTTTCTTTTCACATCTTCTCAGCATTCATATACACAGGTAGAAAAAATACAGTTTATTTGCCTTATATCACCTTGCTCAGATAAAGTAGCAATCACAAGTAGCAAACCACAGCATCTCTCAACTTTGTTTATTTCAGACTGTCATGTCAGCCTCAATCATCTGATATCCCCAAGGCAGCAGATTCTCCTTTCTTTCCTAAAAGTCACAGGTGTGAGATTGACCCATGCCCTCCAGCAGTGCTCCCATGTCCTTCTCTCTCTACAATGGTCTCCAGTATCCTATTGGCAGCGAAATGCACATTCCAGGAAGTCATTGCAGATGATCAGGACTCAGAATGGTGGCAGCTTTTGGAACAGGCAATTCTCGTTTACTGTGAGCTGGGGAAGTGCTCACACTCCTCTCAGGCAGATTCAGGCTACTGGCCTGAGTATATTCACGCAGCTACTGTAGCATTCAGCATCTTCCTTTACGTTCTTTTATGAATGGAGAGGGAGATAGACTAATATAAGGGGCATCCAGGGCATTAGAGACTGTCTGGCATGAGTATAAGCAATAGATATTTGCTCTGGAACAAATGAAGTTAAACATAACAGAGCTGAGGAAAGAGCATATTTCTAGCAAAAAGTGTTAGACAAAAGTGACTGGTATTGTGAGCGGGTAGCCTAACATAATTCTTGCAAAGGTCTGTCAAGAGTGGCATTTGCATACTAGAAGCCTGCGATGGCATATGCAAAGGCCTGTAAGATATACACTGAGTTAAAGATTGTATCAAATACTATAAATTGTGGAAATGCCTTCTGCAATAGATGAAATTTTCTGTGAACAGTCTAAACTCCACCAGCTGACCTTGCATCCAGGGACATTTTCCCATTGCGACTGGATGTAGAAAAGTGAAGTGTAGTCTATGAACAGTATTTTTTTTGTCCAAATAGAATATAAGATGAATTTGACTCATTCAAGAAAGGCCAATTAAAGAAATAATTCAGAAGCATTAGCAACAAAATTATCATTTGTTTTCTTCATCATGCCTTTTCATCTCTTTTAAGCAGTGGGAGTAATATTAAATGAGACTTCAAAGACAATTTTTCCAGCAAAGATTTTAAATGCCAGAAAGATGCATTTCATTTGAGCAATTTTTTCCAACTATCTTCCACATAAATATTAATTCTGTGAGGCCATTATCATATCCTATCTCATCTTTATATAATGTGGGTCATAGGACATAGTGTTATCAATATTATATCTTTTGTTTGATCTCTAGTATATGTTATAGGAAAGAACGGCTTTGATTAAGTGAAGCGAATCTACTGTTGCAATTATAGTTACTTGTATTCTTCAGCCTTTAAAATATAGGTCTTTAAAGCTGTAATTAGTAATTAGTAAATAGCAATTTTTGTAATAAGATGCACTTCCATAAGCTCTCCAACAATAAAGCTTTCACTCCTTGAGCACTATTTAATATTTTTTTACTTAAATATATTCCCTTTCTAGATTTCAGCTGCACAATTTGTGTTCTTTTCTTTCTTGAAGATATCCTGAGATTCCTAGTTTTTGACCATCCATACAACATTAGAACTGGTCTTCTTTTCTCATTTCCTCACCCTTATCTCATTTCCTCACCACACTCTCCCTCATATAATTACTTTGTTTGTTTGTT
This sequence comes from Tinamus guttatus, assembly GCF_000705375.1. The sequence goes on from NW_010586516.1 coordinate 175,838, forward strand.
TGTCTGTTTAAACCTTACTGAATAATAAATGCTACTAATTTGTAATTATTTCATATTATTTAACTCTAGACGTATCCTGGGTTGAAAAAAATCTTTCTTGTATTGATACATATAACTGCATTTATAATTCTTGTTGCACATAAATGCCAGATCCCATTTTAATGTCTCACAGAAGTATATTTTGTATTCAAGACAACTGTCTTATATTTTATAATATATTTTTTTTGATAGCAGCTGCCATTTATGTACTAAATAAGACTCTATCCAATGTTATACTTCTTTACATACATTCAAATGCCTAAATGTTGGCATTTTGTCAGCAATATTTTTTTATGTTGCTTTTAGTTCCAATGTCAAGATGTTAATATCTTCCTTCGTTTCTTTTGAAATATGGAACTCATTCTGCTAGAGTTCCAAGATGATGTTCGGCTTGAAATATAGCCTTTTAAAATCAGCAGTATGTATATGCAGCAGAAAAAAGCAAACAACAAATAAGGCAATTATGTTAATAATGAAACTTAATTATCTTAATAATGTAACTTTTGAATCAAGTCCTAGTTTCACAAGTATGAATGGTTGCAACACAGAGATACTCTGTCCTGCAACAGTCCTGAAAGCTGGGTATGATTCTGGTCTCCTCAAACCAGTTGAGAGAGATCTACGCACCTACCTGGAAGTAGAATGAGGAATGCAAATCCTTTTTCAGTAACCCAACTGTATAAGCAGGAACATGCACCTTTTTCTTAAGTCACATATTGCATTATTTTAATATGATTTTTTGTTTTATGCTTAAACTTGTTACCTTGTTTTATTGAATTATAGATCTAGAAAAGTAATGATTTGTAAGCCTTGAAAGACTTATTTTCAATATATAAATCTTTCAATAACAAAAGCATCCCTCTGTCTCCAATATCTGAAACTGGAAGACTTCAGAGATCTAAGAAAAAAGAATAATAGTGACTTGTTTTGTCCAAACAACTTAATATGCTTATTTCGGGTCAAATTATACAATGTCTTCTTTCATCTAGAAAGAGAAATTCTGGAGCAATCCTGAAACACTAATGGATCAGGTTATTGAATGGATAAACATACATCATGATGTTTATTTAAATGACCAGATCTTAGAGGCAGATTTCTTTAGCACTCTGAAAGATCTGGCTCCATTACTTGAGCATTTAAAAGAAGGAACCATATTTACTTCTGCCTATCTCATGTAACCTCTTTAACATCACTGAAGATGAAGAACTTGATTCTCATTTTTTTCCAGAAATAATAAAGTAAATAAATAAGGAAACACCCATTCATCACATTCGCTCTGTCTCAGCTAATGGGGAAACGGAAACTTTGATGAGGTCTTTTTGCATGAGAGTCTTCATGGATGACCTGAGAAGTTTTCCCTGTAGAAAATGTACAGTGCAAAGATGCAACAATTGAATGTATCCCCTCCTTTTGCAAATCATTTCAAGGATAATTAGCACTGTTCAATTTAAATAGAGTACTTGAGGTTTATTTTTTTCACAGTAACATTGGTGGCAGTGATTTATTTTTGTGATGATAAAGGTACACACAGAAGAATGCCTTTTTAAAGTATTATTTTGCTCAGTTATTTTTTTTCCCTATTGCTTATAATATATAAGCAAAATGCTAATTAAAATGTACTATCTAGCTCAGTCATGAATGAGTTTTATGGGACTGAAACATGATTGTTCTTATTCAAAGTTAAATCCTCAACCTGGTCATCTAAAATAACCGTAACCAGGAGTCATAAGAAGAATAGAAGAAAATTCATCTAACTTGAAACACTTCTTATCCTCCTACAAATTTCTCTTTATTTGCAATCCTGCATTAATGGAGCGCCTCACAGTTTAGTTTGTGACCTCGAATCATTACCCTAATACTAATGACCCTACTATTACTTGCCTTTTTGTGCAATTGTTTGTTATCTCTCATGTGATACCTAGCTCTATTGAGCTAGGACTGTCTTTTTAGCCTAGCACATTAGAGTCTTAGTTCTTGCTTTATCTATAAAAGTTGTATTATTTTGTAAAATTATATAAATTCAAATAGTCACGTGAATTACAATTAATAGGAAATAAATAGACATATCACCTTGCTTTATGCTCGCTTATTTTACTCATCCACAAGTGAATAAAAGAAATAATTCTTGGGAAATCATTTTACTGCAATGTTTAGTGAAGCGTTGTCTGAAAACTGAAGTGGGAACTTCAACAGGACTTAGATGACCAACTACTCTTTATGCTTTTCACCTTTTAGCTCTACAAAACTAATTTCTGCACCATTAAGCAAGATATCTTCAGGAGGCAAAATATCCAAAGCAAAACAGCAAAGGAAATTTAAAACTTGCTTGCAATAAGCATTAACATTTTCTTCTGAATTTTCATCACTAGGGTCACAGGCAATACTCTCTTAAACCTTTCCTAATATGACTTTAAAATGGTGCAATTATTAAAGTATGTACGATCTCTTTCCACATTCTAACTCAAATTCATGAGATTTGTTTTCTACTTTATAATTCAATTGGAATGGGATGTGTACTCTCCCGGGACAAAGAAATAGTTCCAAATAAGATGGCTGATTATTCTTCTATGTTCTGTACATAACTAAATTGACCATAACTAATTTCGTTTTCACATGGCTGGCAAGAGGGTAAGCATTTTGAACCAATACGTTAAATGTTCCACTTTATAAATTGGAAACATGCCTGGTATAGTTGATTGTGCCAGCTGACTGATCTTCAGCAGAGGGCATGTGTTCACTCTTTGTCTCATGGCACTGATTCAGCCGACTGTCTGTTGTCCCCTTTTGAGGCAAAACTAATATGAAACACGATTAAAGGAACTGAGCTCCTCAAAAGTGAGCAGAAATCTCATGCCAAAGGCAAATTTCTGCACTCAGTTATCCTACTGGCTATCATTCCAACTAAAATTTGAACTCTGAAGAGATACCAAAATTTATGGGGACCCCATGCTTTTGTTGTCTTTTATTTCTGCAGGTTAGAATTTGAATCTCAATGTATGTCCAAATTGAAAATGAGCTCCATAGCCAGAAGCATCTACTATTGGCCTAGTAGACCATTGCTAAAAATAGGGCTTGTGGCTTTGTTCTGAAATCAATAAGCCAGCTCAAATGTGGCTCAATCAATAGAATTATATATAGAAACTTATATGACTCCAGGTATAAATCGGAGGTTTTTAATTCCTACCCTTACTTGGACACTAAGTTGACTCTGGTAAGAGAAGAAAAATCAGATGCTTACAAAAATGATGTTGGATAATGCTTTTACTTAGAGATCTACCCTTGGATCATCTTGTCTCCCTTTTCAGAAGTGAGATTTGTGATGAGATCATTTCTTTACAGCCAAGTCAATTAAGTCAATTTGAGTTTCAGATTAGACAATGTTTTAGAAACTACTTTGTCCTGAGAGGAAAATAAAGTTATCTTTTTTTTTTTTTTTTTGGTCTCAGAGAATGCCAGTAGCTGAGACTTGAGCTGCTTTGTGTCTACAATGCAGATTTTGGGTAAGATTTTATCTGACCTCTTGTAGATCATGTTCAGAATATACTTGCTGTATGCCAAAGTTTGCAAACGAGTTCTATAGCATTTTAATGAAACAGAAATATTTATCAATATTTATATCTTCAAGTATTCAGAAGCTACATTTTAGAACCTCAATGGATGTTCTGTAAAAGAACTAAATTAACTATGAAATTCAAATACAAGTTGCAATGAGTCTCTTGATATTTTAATGGCCAAATACATATAAGCCTTAAAGTTGAGTATTCTTTATACCACATTATTTGCAGCTTTTTGTGAATCCAATATACAGAGAAGTGTGATGTGGAAAGACTGGCCTATGAGAGAGAGGCTACTGGAATTCCCCTAAGGATTGCATTGTATCCCAATAAAAGTCATTCCATTGTTTTTCCTCTCTAAGTTTCATTCATGCTGGCTGAAAGTAGTGGCCTATTCAAAAACAGCAGAAAATAAGAATGAAGTAAGAAGGCAGTGAGTGCTCAAGTAGGCATAAATAATAGTTATTGAGAAGAATTATCAGATATGTGCATGGATGATGCACCAACTGTTAAACAGCATGCTGTGATTAGGTGCTGTCGTCCCTAGTTCTTATGTAAACAGATGCTAGGAAGAGTGGAATTACTTGGCAATCCTAATCCTTGACATTAGCCAGCAATGAGAGAACAAGTGCTCCAGCTACTGGCACAGGCTGTTTCTTAAAGGGATGTAGCCAGGACTAGCGGTAGGATAGTAGGCTTATCTCTTTAATTAGCACGATCCATATATGAGACTCTTCAAACTTTGCTGCAAAAGCGACACAGCCTTTTGCTCAGGTTTGGCTTTGTGAGTTATGCCTAGGCTCAGGAGCAAGAATCCATCTTCCTGCCAGGCACCCTGATGCTGCTACACGCCAATAATATAGTGCTGCACACCATTAACAATGCTGCATACAGCCGGTGTAAGCCCAACCAAACAAAAATTAGGTAGCTTTGCTGTTTTGAGGAATGGATGAAAATGCACCCAAATTGTGAAGAAATGGAGGCCATGACCTCAAGCAGGTTCAGTGTGCCAGGATCCCTTGTGAGATACAAGCTGGCTCAGTGTCTGGAATTGACTCTTGGCTTGGAGACAGTCTTGGACTGCTGCAGTAATTAGGGACTCATAATTTTCCCCCTTCGCTGCTGCTCACAGGTCATCCATGAGTCAACTTTGGGAACAAAGTGCAGTCATACTGGAAATTAGTCTGTGAAAGGTCTTATAATTGGTTGAACTGTGTTGGAGCCACATTTATGTTGACTTCCTCCTATGACAATGAATGTTCTTTTGAACATTGCAATCTAGGTAATATTGGTACATTTAAACAGTTTTAATGGGTGCTTTTAAAGATTTTTTTTTAATATTTCTTAAAGATGAGAATAGCTGCAAAAGAGGAATGTATTTCTAATCATTTATCCTTCTGTTTTCAAACGTAATTATATTGTGTATTGTGGTTAGGTTTTTCTTCTTTTTTTGAGTCTGAAAAAGAAACATCCCTTTACTCTATTAAAACAGTGAATTCCTATTTTTGCACTACAGCAGCTCAGATTAAGAAAGGACCATCAAGAATGGTACTTCTGAAATCTAAAATTCAAGATGTTCTTGTAAAATTGCTTCATATGTTTCCTTTCCTTTTCCTTAATGGAGCAAGGATGATTGCTGGCAGCCAAATCACACATAAACTGATGATATATCTTATTGTTGATGCCAGCACCTCACAGCATCACAAAATCTCACTGACTAGATGATTAGCATGTTGGTTATTTTGCTTGCAGCAGGTTTATTGGAGAGAGACAGAGGAAGAGAGATTCACTGTGAAAAATCAGCACACTAGTTTTAAGGAGGCACATTAAACAATTTAAACCAGCACTGCCTTCTGGCAATTTAGTTGCTTCCCTGCTGCAGTGTCTTCTAGTACTTTCTAAATATTGTATGAAGTACTTAAAGGTGAGGACACAGCTGTTGTGAATATCCATATCCATGAATCATTATTAATGGCGTTGCATTCTGACAGATTTCTCTGGGTGCCTATTGTGCCTAACTCAAATGGGACTGACAATCCCTTTAAAAATGCATCAGTTCTTTTCACTCTTTACATTGCATAGGCTTATCAAACATTATTAACCCTGCTATTTTTTGGGCAGATGTAATAAATGCTCTAGCACTTTTCTCTCTCCTGTGGCTGATGCAAAATTTGCTTTGGCAAAGAATGACTGAAACGTATCTTTCAAATTAGAGGCTAGGAAAGTAAGAAAGATAGTGAGAAATTTAGCTTGTCCTGATGTTCAAAGTAATCACCTTTATAGCACTTTTTACAGTTGGTAATGCTCTATAATACCTTTACATTTACTTCTTGATACCCTCATAAGCCACATAGTGCTCTCAGGGACTAGATTTCTCAGGGAAAGATGTCATAAGATTGACACTAAGAACATAATATGTCTCACTAGGCTTGTGGAAGATAACAGAATTTGGATACTTTCCAGGAAAGGCTTCCTCTGTGAATTATACCACTGAAGAAAATGAAAAAAACAAAGCAAAACAAAACATAAAAAATACGTTTTCCCCTTTGTTACTGGAATTTCATTTTTTGGATACTTTTATGGCCTGCTCTTATTAGATTCTATAGAATAAAATATCTGGTGGTTTATTGCCTGCTGTCTAGACTAATTTTATGGCCGTCATAGGCCACAATACATTCATGTTGCTCACTGCCATTTGATTTAGGTTACTGATTGTATATATAGGTATTCTTTTTTTTTAATTTGTTTTTATTTCAAGAAATTAGGCTGATTTCTAATGAAGCAAATTAGGCTTTTGTTTCAGTCTCTATTTCAAGCTCCAACTTACTTTTTGAAAGATTACCCTTAATTTTAATAGTGTCTGAAAAGGATGTTACAAGGAGAATGATTTTCTGTAGCACTGGGGATTACACAAAATAGATTTAGCTAGATTTGACACCAGAGAAAAAATAACAGGAGAAAGAAAGGAATATGGGTTGAGGAGATCTGCCACCGTATTTAGTTCCTTTTCAATTGCTATCTTGTAATTAACATTTAGCATGTTTAGAAAATGGTTCATACTGTTAGTAAGTTTAATGATTATATATGCTTCACTTTTATGTGTCAGATTCACTGTGCCAAATTTGAAATGTGATCTTTTATAGTGAAAGACTGGTTTTGAGTGGCTTTGCATCCTGTGATTTTACAAAGAGGAATTGGACTCCTTTCATAGAACTAGTCATTTCTGCTCATTTCTCTTCTACAGGAGAATAAAAGCTCTTCATGCAATTAGCTAATTGTTCACATCATTACAAAAAACAGTCCCAGGGGTTATTTACTGAGCAAGAACAGTTTATCTCTCAGTTTCATGCAGATGCTCTGTCACGGACATTTTAAGCTACATTAACCCAGAGGAACATATTTCTTGTCGGGAAGGATTTGAAAGAGTAAATATTGATGACCTCAGTGTCAAAATCTTATGGGGAAATATAGTATGATCTAATGAATAACTAGGACCTAAAATTGCATACAAACAAAAAAAAAATGTTGAAACAGAGGAATCTTACTGTATTATGTGTCAAATGCACTTAGTACCTATTCAAAGGTGAAAGACTGAGCTGAAAAGATATAAATACACTGACTATAATATAGATAGTGGAATTGGAGGTTGATAGAAGGCACTTCAGCAGGGAATAGAGACTGAAAATATAATGGTCTAAAGCACTTGCATGAGCATGAGCACTTATGAGTACTTCACGTCTCTTATAGTACCAGAAAAAATAATGTTTTCTTCATATTCTGAATAACTGCTTTCACAATCAGGAAGTTAGGTTCTTTGGTATGTTGTTTCTTTTGTTCAAAAATTTCCCAGACTACTACAAGTCCTCATCTTCGTGGAAAATTACAGAAGACAGGAGACAGTGCAGCAGAACATAAATTTTACTATTTAGAGATTGTTTTTACAATTAATCTATTCAAACTTCTTAGAAGACCAGCTGTTGAAAATATAATGAACCAAGTTCAGATGACTGGCATTTAACAACACCTACCAAAAATAGCTCAACTTGACTAGAAAAAGAACTCACATCCTTGTGTTTCATTTATAGATTTTTTTACGGGTATAGATCTTTTAAATCAAAAGATCCAGGTATTATATTCTGGACAGGAGGAAAAGAACTTGAATGTTTCCCTTGACAATATGCATATGTGGAAAAAAAGACCTATTTTGCCATTTATGCAATCTTAACATCTATAATAATTTGATATTTTCAAAAATTAAAAAGTGCTTCTTCTTGTTAAAATATAGAGTAATATGGTGATTTAAAATAGAAGTATGTTGCACTATATATTTTTTCTGTCTTCTTCAAAGATCTTTCATTTATTTGTTGATAAACTTCATTTCTTTTTGTCCAACTGAAAATATTTTTATCAGAAAGTTGCATTTTTTTAGGATCAAATAGAATTCCAAAGGTTTTGATGTGCAATGTACAAGTGAAAATAGACTTAACCAAAAATTTAAACATCATCAGAAGTTTGTTTGTGAATTCTAAGTGGAAATGGGGAAATTGAGGAGTTTCCACAGAAATTCTCCATCATGAAGGAAGAATTCCATTAAGGATCTTACTTTCTGATGTTTTGACATCCAATTCTACACACATAAAACAGGTTCACGTGCTATGACTTCAGATATCATGAACAAGATAAATACTCCCAAGACCCTTAAGCACTTGAAGTCATCCATCTGTTTAATTATTTATTTTTACAAAAGTTGCCCCTCCATTTTTTTATTCTCTTCTGATGTGTTTATAGCTCTCCCTCATCACCAAATGTACCCTAGCTGTCACCACTGAAAATTATAATACAGGCCTTTTTTTGCAATTGTATTTTACTATTGAGACTAAGGACCATATTATGACCAAGCAGATTCTTGTTAACCAAGAGGTTCTAGTTGGTTTTATTGGTTTGGGAATATAGTAGAAATTGAGAGGTTGGAGTGGCTTTTTCGTTTTTGATTTTTAATTTTTGCATGGGAAAGGGATATAAATCAATGTCAGAGAGCAAGGTTTCTTGAGAGCTGTAATATACAATTAAAACCTGGTTTATGTACGGTCTTCCCAAGTAGCTAATTACATGCATGTTTGCTTAATGATTGGAAGAAATTCAGATTTAATGCTTTAACCTTTTACCTATAAGAAAATCTGAAACACCTCATGAATTCTTACGGAAGAGAGCACCATTAACTTTAGAAAGTGTTTCTTTGGGGTATTTCTGTGCAGTCGAATCTGTGCAGGCATTTATTTCCACATTTGTATCATCTGCATGAAATTTAAGAAAGCAGCTCTGTGTATTACAGACGCCCAAAGTCTATGTGGTGAAAGAATGAGGCAGTGCGTAGGTAGGAGGGAGGCGCTCAGGGAAACAGAGCATGGCAGTTTCTCAATCTCTCATTGTCGCTTCTGGATTTCACATTTTCAAGTGTCAAAAATTCTTCTAGTCTCAAATTGTTACATTTTAAAGCAAATTCTGCAGAAAAGACACACTGTAACAAAACTGCTATCTAATTAATTGTATTTTCCTGTGTGTATTTGGATGTGTTTCTGTAACTGCTGATGTCAGCTAGTGCAGGGCACCAGCTGTTCCAGAAATCTGGAAATCCTCATGTCCATGACCCGAACTGTCCAAATGGCAGTTCTCTCCAGAGCTGTGGTTGCTCAAAGCACCAGGTTCCTGTCTCCAGGGCAGCAAACATGCAGGGCCAAGTTCAGACTGACAGACCTTAGAAGCCTGGGCTACTGGGTAGGCTTACGAAAAACTGGCATGAGTTCATCAGAGCTTTTCCTTTTTACCAAGAGAGATGGCAGTGATGGAATGATCAAATTCAGTTGAATCAGCATTTGCTGGTGGAAACCTGTTTTGCTCCAAAGTTCCCAATGAACTTTACTTTCAGCATTGTTAATTCACTTAGCCTAGCTAATGCTAATGTTTTGGTCTAATAATGTAGCCTCATTTCTGTTTTGTTACAGAGACTGAAAAAATAAATCAGGTTGCAATCCGCTAGTATGTTTTATTATGGACTAGAAGCAAAATAGTAAATTTTTAAAGCCTTTTTTTTTTTTCTTGGTTTTATTTTAATCCAGGTAACTGATATTCCGTCTTCGAATCTGTATATTATATTCTCAAATATTTTTGTTTCTCAAAAACACGATCACCTAAGATCACAAGTCTTGACAGTCACTTTTCTCTCTTTCTTATGTATCACATTGTGAATGTCATTGTGAAAATTTTAAGCAACATGACTTTAAGAAGGAGGGAAAAATCCTTATGCATTCATTCTTAAGTTTCACCACTTGTAGTGACTGTCAGTATTTCCCTTCTTGGTAAATTCTTCACATGTTTCTGATAATATTTTTTATCACCTGGCCTGAGATTACTGGCTGATTAACTTACCTCCCTTTCCAGCAGGGGGCATGTCACATCTTGCACATCCATCTCATACTCATTGTGTCAATAACATCTGAATAACATAAATCCATATTTCCTCACCTGTTTCTGTCATGACTCTACCTTATTTTCCTTATGCTTTGTCTGATGCAGGGTTGTGGCTTCTGTTTAAAGAGAGAAAATAGCCCAACCCTGATGCTATGTATATGTGAAAATGTTAACAGGCCCCACTACATTTGACTGTGATATGTATGATACCAATTTATTGAATTTAAAGCATTCAGTAACAGGCTTGGCTTTTTTAGTTACCCAGAAATATTTAGAAGAAATATGTGGAACATAGAATTGCCAGGATAGAAATAGGCAAATAGCTGAATCTCCCTAAATTATTCTTATTCTCTGGAGTTCTGCAGAGGACAGTGAGCTCTTTGGGTTCCCAGTCTGGCCATAGGTGAAAGGAAGAATCCAATAAAAATGCAAGTTGTTTAGGAAAGTGAGAGAGAAGAGAACACGAAGGGTTATGGAGTGCAGTGAGAAAATCAAATTTATGAGGTTACAGAGGTGAAGACAAATGACTTGATAAGGAGGAAGTAGGTAGAAGAAGGGAGAGCTATCAACTGTTTTGATTTTAACGTTGTGATTGAGTGATTTACTCAATCTTTTAGATTTAGTAAACTCTAAAGACTCAAACATAAGAAGAGAACCTCATAGCTTTCAGCTCATGTCTTTAGGTAAAAGTTGGACAGGATTAATGAACTAATGGTTTTGGAATTTCTCAGATTGAGTATATATATAAGATTGCTCCTACAGATTTTTCTTAGCCCACAAAATCCTACATATCATGGTGCAATGGCAGTGTATGATGTTTAACTCCTTTCTTTCAGGCCTGCTGTCCTTCAGCCACCCTGTAGGAACACTAGATTAAGCATATTTTCACTTCTTTTCCAAAACAGTGTGATCAACAGGTTGTGAGACACAGAACAGTGAAGCACTAGGCAGATTGCAGAAAAGACAGACTGTTCAAAGCCTACACAGTGATCCCTGGAAAATAGAACATGGGACAATGATAAAAATTTAAAGAGAGAAAAATGTGGTTTAGTGGCGAGAACAAAATTAGCAAAATTAAAATATGGTGGAATTGCAACAAAACAAAGTAATCATAAAATGAAGGACAGCTGAAAGAAACAATGAGAGTAAAACAGAATAGAACTGATAAAACTGAATTACCTTCAAAATGGAGAAAAACAAAGTAAAATAAGAGATGTGATACTGATAATACAGATACTAATGAGTCAAAAATAAATAAAAGAGGAAGCAGCAGCTAAACACACCTAACAAGAATCAGAAGTCATCATCATTGCTAGACTTCACTAACGAAGATATGGGAAGGGCTTTACACACGCTCCCTGCAAGTGCGCTGATGGCTAAAAAGACTGATGCGGGAAAGGCCAGGCCGGTTGCAAGAGGCACAGAGGGAGATCTTTTAGGCAGTATTGGTGAGGCCCAGTTCTTTCTGCATTGTATTTTCTCTTTGAGACTGATTCTGCGTGTGTTCTCAAAGCAAGCAGCAGTGTTATAGATGGTGGGTCTCCATGTCTCCCAATTTGAGGCCAGAGTGTACCATTGATGGTAGTCAATATGGCCAAAGCTGAGGTATTGTTTCAGGGAGTCCTTGTATCTCCTCTTTGGGGCTCCTCTCTTGTGGCAGTTCACCATAGAGCACAATCTTAGGGAGGTGGTGATCTTCCATCCTGGAGACGTGCCCTGCCCAGCACGGCTGCGTTCGCAGCAGCATGGCCTCAATACTGGTGACCCCTGCCTGTCCAAGGACAGCCACATTGTTCACATAATCAGTCCAGTTGATGTTTAGGATTGTACGGAGGCAGCGCTGATGGAAGCATTCGAGGAGTCGCAGGTGGTGGCGGTAGATGACACATGATTCAGACGCATATAAGAGAGTAGACAGTACAATGGCTCTATAGACACTAATCTTCGTACTTCTCTTCAGGTGTTTATTGCACCAGACTTTTTTATGAGGTTTTCTGAAAGCTCTATATGCCTTTGCTAACCTGTTGTCTATCTCATTGTCAATCTTACCATCCGAGGAAATGATGCTTCCTAGATAGTTGAACTTTTGGACTGACTTAAGCTCTGATTTGCCTATGGTGATGTGGGGATGATGGAAGACTTCCTGGGGTGCAGGTTGGTAGAGAACTTCTATCTTCTTCAAACTGACTTCCAGCCCAAAAAGCTCAGCAGCCTCTGCAAAGCAGGATGTTAAGCGCTGCAGTGCTGCTTCTGTATGAGCAACGAGGGCGGCATTGTCAGCAAAAAGCAGCTCGCAAACAAGGTGATTTAGGATCTTAGTGTGGGCCTTCAGACGCCTTAGGTTGAATAGGCTTCCATTGAAGAAAAGCAAAGTAAAATGAGACACGTGGTACTGATGATACAGATACTGATGAGTCAAAACTAAATAAATGAAGAAGCAGCAGCTAGACACACCTAACAGGAATCAGAAGTAAGCACCCGTAAAAACATGTAAGAAAGACAGAACAGGATGAGACAATTCCTCCATTCCTTGCCTCACCAACTACATTTCTTCAAATTTTATATACCCTTATACTTTAATGGTGAAGAAAATGTATTTTCAGTCTACTAATGATTAGAATTGCCTTAAAGTTTTAGACAACCAATCGAGACTGGGTATAAGATATGGAGAATCTGTGTACCTAAGCATGAACCCCAGACCTGTTCTTGATCCTCTCAATCAAAAAACTTTGCAAAATAAGTCACAGCTTTGTTTTGGCCTATTAGCATGCATTTCTTCATTTGGAAACTAGATTAGGACTTAGGGATGATGGATTTTATATATATATATATGAATAAATAAATAAATAAATTATGGTTTATATGCTTGCCATGGCTTTAGAATGCTGACAAGATGTATGCCTTGACCTATAAATGGTGTTGGTCCATTAGATATTAGGAAGACTTTGTGTCTCATATGAGACATCCCTTTCATTTAATTAAGTCTTTGCATTTTTCTAGGGTGACTTTGCTCATTGCAAGGTCAGAGGCAGTTTCCTAAGTATTTAAGATTCTAGTTACTAACTCCAAATTTTAAATTTGGTGGCATTTTGTTCTTTTAGTCCATATTAGGAAGACATTAATATTGATCGATTCTAAAAAAAAAAAAAAGCAATATTTCACAGAAAAAGGAGTGGTTCTTAAAAACAGTTTCTAACCTTATCAGTTTGTTTTAAATGATCCAGAATCATTTTAAAGTGACAATCATCAATCATTACAAAGCTGAATGATTGTATAATTTACTATCGATAAATGTACTACAAATTCATTCATTCAATATGAAAGCAAGAATAGAATTTGGCCCAGAAAGTTAAAATTGAATAAGCATAAGACCAGCCCTGCACCTAAGCCTAAATGGAAACACTTAATGCAATATGCCACTAAGATTTTCCCAATTATTAGTCTGAATGTTGAACCTTATTATTAGCTTAATTTCCTTGTCTGTGAAAAGCAGAATATTCCAAATAAATAATACAATTTATAAAGTTTGTGCTCTTGCAGAGAAAGCTATGCCTCTCATACAGAGGCTTTTTCTTTGGTGTTTTCTTTGAAGTCACAAACTCCCCAGTAGTGGGGACTCATTTACAATAGGGTTGCCTAGGAGTTTCCTTCTGAAGACCTCATTCCCATAGTCCCTCAGTCCTTACAGAGTTAATGAAATAATAGCTTTACTCATTTTTAGCTTTTGAAGACAAATGCAGGATCTTTAAACATTCTGATTGTATAATTTCTCATGTTTAGTATGTGCTGTAGAGTAGGTTGTACATCTGCAGCCAGGAAGAATGTTAGGTGTGCCCTAAGGCTGACTAGTTAATCCAGTTAAGAACCTCTTTGAAAAGATGTGTCTGAATCTTGGTGCATGTAGCAGGAAAATACTTCTTTTTTATTGAGCTGCTCTTGGGTATATTACTTTGGGAAAACTTTGGGTGATATGTTGAGACCAGCGTTCAATGAATCATAAAATTTGGGCTGAAATGCCTTAGAAAAATGGTGCAGTCAATATATTTTATCTCTTTTTATAACTCACACACCATCTTCAGGGATATTTCCACATTAAACTAACATTTAATCACCATGGAAACAGAAGTCCTGATTTGTTTCAGTAAATAACTGTTTTAATACATCTGACAGCTAATCTCTGCATTCTTTTCTCCTGTTCTTCTCCTCTCTCTCTCAACTTTCTGCTGCGGTGGACATTTGAAGTAAAACGGCCGTTGTTCAGTAGCTGTGTTAATGTGGTCAACATGTCCTGCTCAGCGCAAATCAGTGCATGGTAGTTTCACAAAATAATTCATTACCTCATGGAAAGAGGCAGCTCTACTCCCCTTAACTTAAATATAATCCTTAGATTCCAGCTTCTGATTTTATAAAGATTAAGCTCAGTTTTTATCAGTTTTGTCATACAGTAGATAATTTAATACTGTTTCCCAGTGGATGTGTTTGAGTAGTATTCTTTATAAAAACATATAAGGACTATATGTCACACTGCTCTGACTATTTTACAGGCTGGTGATTACAGAAAAATTATCCAATGGTTGTATCTTTTTAGAATTTAAAAATCCCAAATTCTACTGTCAGAGAAAGTCATCTAAGCATATCATTTTGTACAGAGTTAAAGTTAAATGCAACTTTAAGGTTATTCTTCACATTAATATTAAGGAAAAGAACCCTTATGTTATTCTTTTTATGTATATATTCCAGTGATCTAGTTATATGCCCTGTTTTTCTTAAAAACAGAGACCGCTAATTTGCAATAGGTTTTCCTAGTCCATTACTGGTTTTATTTTTTTAAAAATTGTTAAAGTTGTGGTAAAATTGAAAAATCATATATCAAAAGAAAAAGAAACTCCTGCAAAACAGATTAACTCCCAGAGCCATTTGTAGTCCAAACAGCCCACATCCCTATCAAAGGCGTTTTGCAGCATTTTGAGACCCATCTTCAAGGTAGAAGTTCAAGGACTGATGAGTAGAAACATTAGCATATAATATTAAAATTATTCCAAAAGATGAATGGGTGGTCTTAGAAGATCACATTTGTAACATTAAGATTCAATTTTGTTACATTCTGCAATCTGAAATGTCAGTAAGTTGATCAAACAAGTTATCTAAACTTTTTTGTTTGAGAGATGTCAGAAATTTCCTATGAAGTCTTACAGATCCAGATTTCTTAAAGCCTGAAAGAACTGTTACGATCATACAGACAAACTTTTTTACGAGATACAGACCATTGTATGTATTTCCAACACAGTTATTCGGAATTGAACTGGAATATGGTTTTATAAAGTCAAAATTCCTAACTTGTATTTTCTATTACATATGGGATATCTTGGGGTAGACAGTTTTCAAGATCTCTTCATAGATTAGCACATTTATCCCTAACAAAACAAGTCTGATCGCTGATACATAATAATTACACTTATATATAAATTTCTTTACCCCAAACACTGAACTTTAGTAATTTTTCCCCAAAGAATGAAAGTTCACAGTCTATGCCAAAATTTTGTTTGATCCATATCTAAAGAAATATTAGTGAGCCAAATGAAATAAGAAAATGAGATAAGAAATGAAATAAGAAAATTTTCAAATTTTCTCAAGAAATACTTCAACAAATAATCTATTTCTTTTTCTATATATTACATTTCTTTCTAGAAGAACATTTCAAACTTTAATAGTGAAGGTTAAATAAGCTTAAACTAAATCATAACTTTTTTTGTCAGAGTAAACATGCTATTCAAGTTGGAGAAGGAGCTACAGTTTCCTGTGCATACACCAGAGACTTTCAGGACATATTATAGAATGAATACTGCCACTCATGTCAGTGGAATTTGAAAGGAATTATTACATGTTTAATGCTAAGGCTATTATTAGAAATTCAGTACTTTTGTCCAAAGACAATATTTAACATGATCATTTTAAGGAGGCCTTTTGGGACCTCTATTTTCTAGCATTTACCTTTCAGTTTAATTATTCACTTCCATTGAGTAAGCTGTGTATTACTGACAAATGGCTTACTGCATATGAAATTTTCATGAGTCAAGAGGGATACATGGTTTAATTTTTCTATATAACCATCCAATTTATAACTGAACTCCTTTTTCACTGTGATAATTGTTATATTTTTCATTATCAGCCATATAGGCATAAACATTTAAATTAAGTATTTAAACTTAGTAAGGTATTTTCTGCTGAAATACTCAGAATTTATAAAGAAAATGTAATTGCTTTAATCAAACATTCAAATACTAGAATTAAGGTATTCTATGCAGCTTTAATTCTGACACCTAGCCCATTGCACACATGGCTGTAATATTTTACAAGTTCAATACTTCTTCTGCTGTAGTCAGAGCTAGGAAGGAATGAAATGTGTAGTCCAGTTCCTTTTAACCACAACACAGTCTAACTGTGCAGAGAATTGTAAATCTATTAATATTTTCAAGTCCCTTTTATGGTATTTGTCACTATTTTTGTTAGCTTTAAAGACTGCTATCACAAAATAAATTTATTAAATATTACCCTGTGGAAGAATTGCTTGAAAAGGAAGAACTTAGAAAAAAAAGTAGGGCCAAACAGAAGTTACTGCCGTTACAGAAGCTTGCTTGCGGTGAGGCACAGTTGGCACGTCCAGGATGGTCTGTTATACACTAATTATGCTCCTCCATGGTTCCCTAGGCAGCACAATCTGGGCCTAAAGTTGATCATACTGTTCGTGAACTTGATTCTTTCCTAGGAAGGCGATCAGACCTACGGTTGACAGACTGTTCGTGAATCTGATACTGCCAGAGTCGGGCCTATAGCTGCCACCACAGTATTTGATATCTCCTCCTCTCCTGCTTCAAACTGCAGCATGTCCCTGTTTTGCTTTTAAAGAAGCAGAAACAACTAGAAAGGCATGTTTGGCAAAATCTATTACTTCTGAAATGATGTGACTCTTGATTTGCAAATTTTTTTTTAAAGTAATTTATACACATATTTCTGTGTTGACATATGAAAAGCATCTTTACTCAAACAATATGCCTCATAACATTCTGTATGCTATTTTTTACCCACATTTTCAAATAAGAAGTCAAATAGAATCCAAGGGGCTCAAAGAAGTCCCAAGTAAGCAAAAGCGGAGGCATTCTGGCTAAAGTCAGGCTATACCAACAAAACATTTTGTTATTACAACTGTTATTAACTCATTCAGTCATCCAAATAAACTTTCCTAATGCTTCATTCTCACACTTTTTTGTAAGACCACGCTAATGAAAAGTGAAATTAGTACAGACAAATCATGTCTCTTCTTTCTTTAACATTCTGGGTATAAAGTTGATTGATTGATTGATGAAAACTGCTGGAAGACCTTTTCTGATTAAAATGTTTCTGAAATTGAAAAAAATTATTGATGTAGCATACTTTTATATATCATCTATATATCAGACAAAGCTAATTATTTCTCAAATTAGTTCTGACTCTTAAAATGTGAATACACAGCACCATCTGCAAAATTCCTCAAAGCTTTTTTACTTGTCTTTTTTACTTTAAATATTTTGAAATAATTAAGAGATATAGAAACCTCTTCAAATGTGTTTCCTGTTTTAAAAGGGTATATTCTAGCTCCATTTTAATCTCTTTCAGTATTACAGTATCTTGACATATCAAAATAAATGAAGAGTACCCACAGCACCAACTGTTGGCAAAACAACTTTTTCAGTTCATTTTTTGTGACTGCATTGTGAGTTTTCTTGTGGACACTGAAAGACGCAAAAGATACCTATTCCTCAGAGGGACAGAATTTGTTAAGTAACGTAATTATAGATGAGTTATACAATCACATTAATTTTTGAAATTTCTTTGCAGTTAATTCAGAATTTAAGATATAATTGCAAGATTCCAGACCAGATAGCTTGAAAGAAAAGATGAGAAAGTAACAAGCAACACGGCAAGATATTAAATATATTCAATATATATGCTACATTTTAATCTTTTTCTGACAAATATTTTTTGACAAAGCTTTTGTAAAAAGGTCTCCAGTCCCCGACTTTAACTCCCTCAGTAAGAATACTATTCTTTAAAGAAAATCTTTGTATTGCAAAAATAAAAAATAAAAATTAGAAGAACCCAATCATTTTCGTTGGTGTTCATATGAATGACACTATGCTGTGTGTCACATGCTGCAGGAAAGAAAGACACAACAAATGCTAAGCATGGACCTTAACTTCTCATGAACATTAATAATATATAAAGAGAAGTGCTTAGGCAGACAGTCAGAGAGAATTGCAGTCTTGGCCTTGCGCTGCTCTTACAGACTAATGTATCAGAATGACAGCTGCTACCAATTCCCGACAGCACAGTCTTTATTCATGTTGTAACCACGCAACAAGGGTAAGAACCTTGCTTATCAGCATACCTTGGAGGAGTAGGGAATTAATTCTTGGAGAATATTTATATATTTTTTAATTCTGTTTTTAATTTAAAAGCCCAGAGGTTTTCAGGAAAATTTAAAAAAAATATGGACACATGTTACTTTAATAATCCCTTCGGTGCTTTAAGAAGTATTTATATATTCTTTTTGTACTGATGCAAAACAAAATATGAGCTACAGTTGTGTATCATGAAAGCTTTATGTAAGATACAGTTATTTTTTAAAAAGCCTCAACTTTATTGGGTTTACAGCAGAAAGCTGATTCTCTGGGCTTCCAACAACCTGTACTATTATTAATAATAAAATAAGCGTAGCTACTTTAACTTTGAATGTGTACATATGAACATGCTGGTATGAACTCGCATGTATGCAGCCACCTTTTTTGAAAAGAGGCAGGATTCACATTGCAAGCCATTCCCTACTCTGATGGCCCAAACCCTGAAATATTGCAAGTACTTCTAGTTAGGTAATGACATCAATCATTTCAGGACTCAAATAATATGAATGTTATAATGAAAAATGTCATAATGAAACCAGTTCTTTGATTTTTCTAGGAGATGCATGGAAGCAGGTAATTACACCTCACTGTAGCATTTTATGTACTTCCTTAAAAAGGCAGTAGTATTTTTTTAACATTCATTAACTTCTGTTTCCAGTTACTTTGTTTTTTTATCTTATAAAGATTAAAGAGTAATGAATAAGATTAAGATACATAGAATACATAGAACATGAATGAAATACCTTGACTCAGTCTATCACTATGTGCTTGGGATTATTTTCAAAGAGTAAACTTACACTAACATCAACACTTTGATGAGTTGACATTAGGCTTTAACACAGAAAGTATAAATACTTCTTATGAGTAATGCGGATTTTTAATGACTCTATTGGCTAGCAGCTTTTGTTTAAAAGCACTGATGCTTTTTTAATCCTACAATCACAAGGTAATATGCATTTTGCAATTATCAATTTTGTTTACAAATTCCATTCTTGTAGGCCCATTATGCTTTAGAATATGCTTCAGAACTCTCATTGGAGAAATAAAATGGTTCTAATTATTATAATACCTATATATATAATTAATACCTATATATAATTAATACCTATATATATAATTAATAAGATTAGATAAAAATATGTTAGAAGTTCAGCAGCATATGCAAAAAGTCTGTGAAACACAAAGTGCCTCTATGTCATTCATAGACACAGGTTTGGTGTTTCTAAGTATTTCAAAGATTGCAGAAAATTTTGCTGCAAGAAACACTTATTTCACCTTCTCTAAGAGAAGAGGATGTGGGCAGAAACAGGACTTTATTGTCCATTTACTAGATTTTTAGACACATGTGTTCTGCAACTCTGTCTGTCCAAATATATGACCATAAAAACACTACTTTATTCTCATCAAAATCTGTCATTAAAACATGCCTCTTCTGTCATGTGTACAAAAAAAAAAAAAAAAAAAGGAAAGACAACTGTGAGAGCCTTTCTGCTTCACAGTCACTGTCTCTTGTACAGCATGGACAACCCCAGCGAGTTCATGAGTCTAAAGGCTCCAAAAAACACCCCCAAAAATCCCTTCCATCATCCTTATGGGATCTGCTTGGTGCTGCCCATCGCTCTGCATCTTTCTGCAGGAAAGAGAATGTACTGAATGTTTTTGCCTGACTTGACCTCATTGCCACACTGGGGCTGTAGGTGCTGCTCTGTGTCCACCACGTGATAAGAGAGAGCCATGAGCTGCCCCAGATCACTCACAGCCAGTTCTGTGAGGCAGTGGCGGCTGCTCCATGAGGCTGGGAAGGGCCGTGGAGGGTAGTGGGGGGTCTGAAGGAAAAATTAGGGTTTTCCAGGCACTTTTGCAGGTGCAGCAGCCGCCGTGCCTATGCCCCAGGCCTTTCAATTTTGTGTTCAGAGCCCACTTGGGTTAGCCTTGAAAAAGCCTTGAAAATAGCCTTGCAACATGCTCAGGAACATAAATGACCCCAATTATAAGTTTATTGAGATCCTCTTGGATGTGGCCAGTGCTGTACAAAAATTGCTTCAAGAGTGGAATCATGGGAGCTGGCAATGACAACAAGACCAATTCCAGTAGAATAATTATAATTGTGGCTGGAAAAGAACTTCAAGATTGAGTCCAACCGTAAACCCTTTGACACCCTGCCTGCTTAACCATGTTCCTCAGCGGGAATCTATATGTTTCTTGAACACTACCAGGGATGGTGACTCCACCGCTTCCCTGGGCAGCCTGTTCCAATGCTTGACTAATCTTTCGGTGTAGAAATTCTTCCAAATGTCTAACCTGAATCTCCTCTGGCACAACCTTCTTCATTTTGCAAAGATGTAGGACGCTCCACTTTCAGAATATATTTCTGAAAACTTTGCCCATTTATAGCAGCTATATCCAGTTTCTGATTCCTCAGATGGTTGTTTGACTATTCCCTATCACTTTAATGTGCTGCCTTTTCATGTCAGGCCAATTTTATGATTATATTCTGTCTTTGTGTAAATATCATTTTTCTGGGGGGGTGATCTTCTCTTTCCTGTGTGACAAATTTTGTTCCATTGCTTTTACTCTGCCTTCAGCAGTATTATTCCAAATGAACCCTTCAGATGATGTGGTCAAGAAAAACATTCTGACTTAATACTGTCTCAAGTTACAGATTTCACTGATTAACCTCGAGAACATAAGTCATCAGTTACTTAATCCTACGCTGTGCTAGTGTTTTTAACAACAAAGCTCCTGAAAAGCTAAATGTTCAGTTTCTGAGGTATTACTACCCAGGGAGCAATCCTTTCTGCATCAGTTGAAATCAGCTTGTAGTGGTGCATGTCTGATTTGGTAATGAGATACAAATCAGAGTATCACGACACTTCGGCTTTAGGATCTGAAAACAGTTAATCGAATTTTACTCCTAGAATAATTCCTAACTCTTTGTGGCCCAACAATATGAAAGAGCATACTCTTATATTAATGGTACTAATTAGGACATTTATTCCTATGTTAGGTTTTTGACATATTTTAATAAGACAGGTTCACTTTTGTGATGCTTATTAACAGCAACAACAACAACAACAACAACAAAACCTATTTTTTTAATGCCCAAAGGGAAACTGGGGAATAAAAAGGACGGCTTATGGATGGCTTATTTCCCCCCCCACCCCTCCCTCCCTCCCTTCCTTTCTTTCTTCTTTCTTTCTTTTCTTTCTTTCTTTTCTCTCTTTTCTCTCTTTCTTTCTTTCGTTCTTTTGTTCTTTCGTTCTTTCTTTCTTTTCTCTCTTTTC
The DNA here is from genome assembly GCF_000705375.1 of Tinamus guttatus. The sequence continues at coordinate 197,621 of NW_010586516.1, forward strand.
TCTCTCTCTTTCTTTCTTTCTTTCTTCCCCCCCCCTTTTTTTTTGAAACAAAGGTGACGTATTTGAAATTTATTAGAGTGGCAGTCATTTTACTGAAGACAGTAGAGGAGACTTTAGGGAATGGTAGTGAAGTAATTACTACTGGAAGAAAGTGAAGAGAAGCAGAAAGGACCTAAGAAGAACAGAAAGTGGAATTTAAAAACTAGTTTTGCATAGCAAATATGTTGCATGATGCACAGGTATTGCTCTGAAATTGAAGAAGAAGACGTTACTTCAGTAAGTGATCTTTTCATCACAAACAGAGTTTCTGTGGTCAACCTATGTTAATTATAAAGCTGTTGCAAGTGAGGCTGCAGGATACATACTTTTACAGTGAGAAATCAGATGGCACTGAGGGAACTTTAAAAAAAGACTTTCAGCTGAAATAGCAATATATGGGCAACGAAAGCACTTGCATAGATTTTTAGCAAGGACAAAAGGATTCTGCAAGGGTTGTTTCTTAATTTCTTTTGCAGGATTTGTATACTGATTTGTTTCATTAACACTCTCATGTGGAAGGCATTCACTAAACAATTAATTTAGGTTTTGAGGAACAAAAGCATCACATTCATGGCTTATAAATGAGAAGTCTCACCATGGCAACCCAGGAATGAACTAGTTCTTCAGAATTGTCAGATCTCCCACAGCTGCTGCTGTTGCTCAAGAGAAAACTGCTGTCTCAACTTACTGCGCTTTTAGACTTGTTTCCAAAGGTCAGACCACAATTTTGAGGGTCACAGTCAAGGTTCTTTGCTCTTCAGAAGAGGAGAATTAATTGCCACCTTTGAGAAGAGGTTAAAAAAAAAAAAAAAAAGAAAATCTCCAGAATTTCTGGTATCTATTGAGGGTTGGAGTTATGATATGAAAAATAATTAGAGTATTGAATTCAGTATCCTGGGAGATGGCAAAGACTTGGCAAAACTTCAATGAGAACCTGGAAAATTTAAAACATTTTGGTTATACCTCCTTTCTATGCAAAAGCTAACTTATCAACTGAGGTCTAGGAGAGAAATAAATTCAGCACGCCTGAATACAGGAAAAGAAGTTTGGGCTCATTAATAAACTGTACAGAAATATTGTGTATTCCTATTACAAAATAGATGGCAGATGAGGTACATACAATTCAAATGAAAAATGAACATGCTGATGAGTGGAAAGAAGAATATAAAAAGAGACTTAATTGTGCATATTTTTTTTTGCAATATTGCAAAGAGGAGATAAGTGTATTTTACATGTATAGTAATCATCTAACTCATCAAGTGATTAAAGAACCTGAACAACAAGGGCTTTGATGTGAAAATAAGTTTTTTTCTCAGTTATTTAACGCTGCCTAGTTGAATGATTTCTCTGAGAATGAAGAGGTCATATAATTTGGCACAGGAAAAATACTGATATGGGGCTCCTAGATTTTGAGAAGCTGCAACCCAGACAGAAAAAAAAAAAGAATCATTATAACAGTATCAAAATAGTATAAAATGCTCCATCCGTATAGTATCAATAATATCAAAACAGTAGTTGTGTACATGCACAATGTCTTCTTCAGACTGGCTATAGGAGATGAGGATGCGTAACTGTGTATTTCATCTATGATGAGAAAATGGGTTCCCATAACAGTGGAGATGATTACATAAGTCTTCTATTTGTATTTAATTGTCTTTTCTAGGCTTCCATTTTAATACCTTGCTTGTTTTGTGTATGCATATATTATATATGTATATATTAATATAAACATATACTAACCCTTATCCCTAGTTCCTTTTCCCAAAACACTTAGAAAATATTCTAGTTTTCACTTATATATACTTTGATATAGTTTGAGTAAGGAACTTCTATCTAGCATTTATCTTTTATCTCTTGAAAGACATCTACTTTCTAGATTGATCTTATCACATTAAATGTGCTTGATACGGATGTGTAGGTAACAAATCTCAATTAATGCAGTGTCACAAATACCTGTAATAAAACTTTTGTAATTAAAAATAGTACTGTAAAAATCCCCAAAATCCTGTTAGATGAGTATGTGATCTTATCTATAGTTATTTAAGTTAGCTTATGCTTACTTAGCTAACTTTTGTGGTTTCCAGATGCGAGATAGATGTGAGATTGTAAATTAGTGCTATCAAATCTGTAAATGTCGACATATTGCTGGAGGAATATAACAGTCTCAGTAGTAGAAGAGCAATAAGAACATTTAATATTCGTATATTGAAACATTCTGCATTGCCTTCTTGATATCTGTTTTTGTGCCACACTGTGCCACACTAAAAAAGAGAAAAGTGTGAGGGTTCAATACAATTTACATCCATTCTCTAAAAGTTCTTGTTTTTTCCCTAAATGCCTAATTTAAATTAAAAGGTAATACTGTGTATTTTAAGTTTATATTCAGGAGGAATGAAAACTTTTCTAACTATGATATTATGTCTGACCTTAATTGGGGATGGGATGGGAGGAAAGAGGTGGAGGCAAGCTATTTGCTAGTTTAGTCTAATCGCAGCAATCTCTACAATTTATTCTAAGGCTGTTTTGTTAATCACAAATTGCCCAGCCTCACTTTTTGAATAATCTCTAATGGAAAAAAAAAAAAAAAGACCAAAAATGCTGTGTTTTACCCTTCTGCTTAAGAAAAACGAAAAAAAAAAAAATAGATGTGCAAAAGAGAATATGCACCATGTTATTTCTATATTTTATATTATGAGGTAAATTCTTTGTTCAGCAACCCTGTACTGCATGGATCTTCTGCAAGTGTTGCACTGTGGGGAACCGTAAGCAAGAGTGTGTACCCATCTGCCATTCTGTGAGGTCTTTCCAAGTTAAAATTTGGTGGATTTCCCAGAAGATGATGACTGAAAAAGGTTGAACACTTGCTACATGGCATTTAGAAACATAGAATCATTATGGTTGGAAAAGACCTTCAAGATCATTGAGTCCAGCTGTAACCCTTCAACACCAAGCCTTCCAAACTATGTCCCTAAATGCTTCATCTACACATTTCTTGAACACTGCCAGGGACGGTGACTCCACCACTTCCCTGGGCAGACTGTTCCAATGCTTGACTGCTCTCTCCATGTAGAAATTCTTCCTAGTGTCTAACCAGAATGTCCTCTGGTGCAACTTGGGGTCATTTCCTCTTGCCCTATCCATAGTCACTCTGGAGAAGAGATCGACCCCTGCCTCACTACAACCTGCTTTCAGGGAGTTGTAGAGACCAATAAGCTCTCTGCTGAGTCTCCTCTTCTCCAGCCTAAATACCCCCAGCTCTCTTAGCTGCTCCTTGTGAGGTCTGTGCTCCAGACCTTCACCAGGTTTGTTGCCCTTCTTTGGACACCTCCATGTCTTTCTTGTAGTGAGGGACCCAAAACTGAACACAGTGTTCAAGGTGTGGCCTCACCAGCGACGAGCACATGGAACAATCACTTCCCCGGTCCTGCTGGTTACACTGTTCCTGATACAAGCCAGGAGGCTATTGGACTTCTTGGCCACCTGGGTACACTGCTGGCTTGTGTTCAGCAGGCTATTGACTAGCACCCCTAACCAACACCCCTAGATCCTTTCCTGTCACACAGCTCTCCAGCCATCCTGCCCCAAGCCTGTTCTGCTACTTGGGATTGTTGTGACCGGAGCACAGGACCTGGCTCTTGGCCTTCTTGAACCTCATACAGTTAGTCTCACCCCATCACGCCAGCCTGTCCAGATCCTTCTGTAGAGCTTTCCCACCATGAAGCAGATCTACTCTTCCTCCCAGCTTGGTCTTGTCTGCAACTTTGATGAAGGTGCATTTAATCCCCTCATCTTATCATCGAGAAAGATATTAAAGAGTACCAACCCCAAGATTGACCCCTAGGGAAGACCGCTTGTGACCCCTTGCCAGATGGATTTAACTCCATTCACCACCACTCTTTGGGCCTGGCCATTCAGCCAGTTTTTCACCCAGTAAAGAGGACACCTGTCTAAGCCATGGGCTGCCAGCTTCTCCAGGGGGAGGCATTGGGAGACTGTGTCAAAGGCCTTACTGAAGTTTAAGTAGACCACGTCCACAGCCTTTCCCTCATACACTAGGTGGGTCATCTGGTCATAGAAGGAAAACAGGTTGATGAGGCAGGACCTGCCTTTCATGAACCCATGTTGGCTGGGCCTGATCCCCTTCCTTGACACTGAGGTCAGGCTGATAGGTCTGTAGTTCCCTAGATCCCTATATGATCCACCTTGTAGATGGGTGTCACATTGGAAAATCTCCAGTCATCTGGGACCTCCACTGCTGACCAGGACCATTGATGATGGAGAGTGGCTTGGCAAGCACTTCCACCAGCTCCTTCGAACCCTCGGGTGGATCCCATCCAGCCCCATAGACTTGTGGGTGTCCAAGTAGAGTAACAGGTCAATGACTGTTTCCTCCTGGATTATGGGAAATTTATTCTGCACTCTGTAGGTGTCTTCCAGCTCTGGGGGCCGAGTACCTTGATGATAACTGATCTGAATGTTAATGACTGGGGCAAAAAAGACATTAAGTACTTCAGCCTTATCCTCATCATTGGCGACAAAGTTCCCCGTTGCATCTGACAAAAGATGGAGATTCTCCTTGGCTCTCCACTTCTTGTTAATGTATTTGTAGAAACATTTTTTGTTGTCTTTTACAGCGGTAGCCAAATTGAGTTCCATTTAGTCTCAGAGTACAACATAAACCTTCATTACCTGGCCCATTTTCTACAGATTCATATTAGTGCTCATCTCAGCTTTCTTCTTCTCTTCCACCATGTTTTAAATTCTGAACAGTTTTGTGCCACTTTGTGTGCCACATACATCTTTGTTGGTAACATTGATTTTTACACCTATTTTTATCTTGTCACCTTCTGAATACATAGTTTGATATGGCATTGTTATCTGACCCCGTTCCAGTTATGAAGTAGGGACTCTGTGTGTGTATATATAAAAGTGCAGTATGTACCTATGTGTATTTATGTGCATATATATGCATTTTACAGTGGTAAACTTATTGGTTCACATTGAACTCTGAAAATGAAATTCAGAATTCCTGAAATTTCAAATATTTATTTTTCACTTTGAAAGCAGACAAATTGTTCTGCACCTTTAAATTTCTAACACTTGTTTTGGTCTAACCCCCTTTGGGGTCACAAAGACTTATTCAGAGAAGATACTTTTTCCTCAAGAGTTTTTAATAATTTTACGAAAAATGTGGCTTTAACTTTCAAGAATTTCCAAATCAGCAGTTTTACTAAATTCCTTCAGGTCCTCTAGAGATGCTCCAGCTCTACCTTTTCCTTTTTTTTTTTTTTCTTTCTTTTTGCTATCTATGTTACCTTTAGCTGACTGACAGCTTTAATAAACACTGATCTCTTTCACAGGTTGAAATCACACATGGAAAGGATTAGAAATGCATTAATTCTGCATTAGTGAACTGCATTTTTAAATGCTAACTTTTGCATCATGGGTTGCACATATTTCTTTAATATTTCGATGCCTTGCTATATCTAAATATCTGCCAGTCTGCACTTTGCTGCTAATGACCCTTTATCAAATAGTGATTTGTCAAATAAGTCTCAGAGTCTTGTGAAAGCTCTTTGCGAGGTGTATATATAATATTCTCTCAAGTGTGGCCCAGTCAGTGATTTCATGACACAAAGTGTGGCTTGAAAAATCAAGAACGGGCTTAACAGTATGAGAATGAACTCTGCAGCACATAGTCAGAAGTGGCCACCACACTTCTACCTGGGAACAGGGCTATAGAACTAATGAACATCAGCTTGGCCTGAATGAGGTACCTAAGGGCCTACTATATCCCTCAAACATAAAGTAACGAATATGTTGTATTTTCAGCTTCTTAATTTGGGAATCCATTGAATTTTTCATAAGATAAATGTCAGCACAAGAAATGAATTCTGCCAAAGAGCACTTCAGAAGAGCTCTGATTGATAGCCTACTGATCCATTTTGTCTACTCAATATATGGTCTCTTCAAACCATGGATACTTTTATGTTTCTTAAGTACTCATAATTGTAAAGCACTTCCTGAAATGTTTGACCATGCTAAAATTTGAAAAGTGCTAAAGAACAGTTACCTTGATTTAAAATTCTGAAGTGAAAGGCAGAGATGACTTTCAAAAACTATTATACTTAGAATTTTTCTTCTTTTATTTTTTTTGATGATGGATTTCAAGGACTTTCTAAGAATGCATATAGAGAAGAAATTTCACCAAGGAACACTCTTTTCCTTGAAGGCTTTCCTTGTCTCAACTACCATAAAAATCTCAACCAGGGTAATTGGGAAAACAGGACCAAAGTCTGGGTCATGGTTTACATGAGCCCCTCCACTTCTTTATAGCAGCTGCAAACATCTTTTGCAAATCCTGCTTTTAAATTTAATCAGTTCTACTATTAATAAGTAAATATGTAATATTTACCTGGTCTAAAATATATATTTCAGGTAAGTAAGTGAAATAGGGAAATGGAGAATGGGCATCAATTTTCTCAATAGTAATTCAGATAAAAAAACTATCAATTTTCTTCTACTTTTTTCCACATGGATCTCTCGTACTCTTCTCTCATATAATCTATTGCACTCCAGTCAATAGTGCTACTTTTCTCATGCCTACTGATAGTTTTGCAGTCGTATTAGCCTTCTTCAATGTATCACTGATGGATTGAGGAGATGGTACGTCTATAAAGAGCCTATTCTCTGTCACATGAAGTACATCATTACCCTGATGGCATGTATAACTGCGTAGAAAACAAAATGATAAAAATCCGTTATTGTATGTTCTAGTAGGAAATGTTGATAGCTTGTTCTTACTACAATGGGTATAGAAAAGCATACAATAGTTTACAGTTTCTCTCCAGTAGAGAGAGTAAAATGTGAAAACAAAATTTAAATGTGAAATTTTCCTCAGTGTCATTTTTTTTTTAGCATTCTGCATTACAGCATCTTAAAACCATGATTTCAACAACAAATTGTGTCTGACATAGTGAGTTGATATATTTCTAGAGTTAAAAAAAAAAACAACACAATCTCCTCACATGGATGTTTAATCAATTTAACCAGTCAGGATTCTTGCTCAGCCAGCAGGTGTTTGGCAGGCAAGAGCACAAAACAAGTTCCATTAATGTATGGCATAGCTTATCTTACTTGAGTGTGCAGAGGGGTTTGCATTTGTGCATAGAATTATTATAACCTTTACAGTCAAAGAATACAATTATTATTGATGCCTTTTTTTTTCTTTACAGGAAGAAATAAATTTGTCACTGTTAAAACAATGGAACATTCTTGGGTAAAGGTAGAAAATACAAACCCTCAGAAGAGTTGTTTCATGCTGGTTCAAAAATTATTTTTCAGAGGAATTTTTATGTTGTCACAGTATTTGCAGCTGTCAAATAATCAGAACAATTTTTTAATCATAACTGAAATTTACAGTATGAGAATAAATTATTTTCCTCAGATGATCATCAGATATCAATAATAATCTGAACAATTTTTATGTTTATTTTCATTTGCTGGGTGGCTTTGAGGGAAGAATCAAAAAATAAAAGACAATGCAGTATACGGAAGTAATTATTTTTGGACACCAACAGAGTCTATATTTTATATATTTTAAGAAAAGTTTTGTAAGCAGATTGTACGCTGCATTTTGTGTCATTAGCATCCGACAGTAATTTCACTAATTTATGTTATCACCTAATGTATCATCACAGTAGTTGAATGTTACACTAGTTACAAATCAAGGTCAATTAACCTAACTATAGATTTCAGCCCTTGCATTAATCCTTCATTGTATTGGCTGTATCTACTATTGGACGTTAGATGAACATATTTGATTTATACAAAATGCAAATGAAAATCTTTAATTGTAAAGCTGACAGATATGGTTGATAGAGTATTCCTTGCATTATTTAATTTTAAAACAGTTTATAATCACTCATACACTCCTGTTTCTTATATAAGGATAGTGCTAAGATCTGCTAAAATCCTTACTGCTAAGATCTATGGAAATTTCCTTTGAGATGATAGCTAATACTAACTGAAGTGACTATCACCTATATATTCCAGTGAGGTTTTTCCCAAGGCCACACAGAGAAATCAGAATCTATCTTAGTTAAAAGGAGGAAAAGAAATTAGTAGGTGTGTCCTTTTCTGCAGGCTCAAATCTCTCCCAGCTGCAGAAGCAGTTCAGTTAGAACTGTCCTCTCATTAAATTTGGAAACAATGACTGGCTGCATCATTTTAAGACTGCCATATCTGTAGTTCCTATGAGAAATTCCAGTTTTGATTTGGACCTGACACAGGTTTTCAAGGAAACACACTGAGTGAAGACTCACGGGGACAGCAGTTAAAATGCAACCTTTTCTCATTATTACCTATCAACTCAGTGTATTAGTTCTGTGCTGCTTAGTGTGCTAGCAGTTGTGAATTCTATTTTGGGACACTTAACTCTTTCTATATATTGTAGACGGAGTTCTGGCTCCTAACTCAGGGCCTGCATAAGAACAGGAGATTTAAAAATTGGGTTCAGTGATGCTGGATGCATTGACTTAAGCCCTTGCTGAGGTGATCCTAACTCATTAAGTCCACTGCCTGCCTTGGTTTCACTAGATTTTACTTTATATTAGCCTGCTCAACAACCTTTTCTTTCAGATGGCTGTAGAGCCCTTTAGAAAATAAGAAATTAGACCACTGAAACAAAAGCTTGTAAGAATATCGGATAATGTGTTATCTAGGGATTTCCATTTTTAAAAAAATGGAAATAAACTGGAACAGTGAAATAGAAAGGACAAATCTACTGAGTGTCAATTAGGTTTAAGGATCAATGACAAGATATAATATAACCCATTTTGTGTACAAATGTTCCTATTGACTTTCTATTTAACTGTATTGTCTTCATTCTCCAGCAATTACTGTTCCTGCTACTAAGATTTTCTTCTCACCGTCCTACCTATAGATAGGAGTGTTTTAAAATTCTACCCTTCTGTGATTATATGTCTGATTTTCATATAGAAATATTCTGATCTTGCATATTATTTTAGATCGTCTTTCTAAATAGTTCATATTTCAAGTTAATGCACAATAGTCATAAATAGTGTAATTGGAGCACATCCTTGTGTTACAAGGAAGTAACTTTTCATCTATAGAACTCAGATATCCACATTAGAAAAAAGACCAGTGACTGCAGGATTGGTGGAAGCATTCCAGAGGTGGAAATAACTATTCTTGTATTTACTAGCAGCTTGGGAAGCCTTTTCAAACCAAAATATTCAGAACACATAGAGTACTCTACTGGCACGCTCTATATTTCAAGTATAAAGTTGTAGCTTCATCAAATTTATCTTTCTGCTTTACAATAGAATTCAAAGACGCTGCTGCCATAGTAGTTTCTCCCTCCTTCCCTTCCTGCCCTCTTCTCTTTTCCTTTTTAATACATACCATTGTTAAACATAAAACTGTTTTCTGCACATTTTATATTTTGAAGCTCTGTAAGATTCAAGAGATCCCCAGTGTGCTCAGTGGTCTCCTGATGCTCCCTGGAAACATTTTAATTATGTACAGTTCTCCTCATGTCATGTAGGCAGAAGAGTAGCCAATAACACCCTGTATCCCCGTTGAGCTTTAAAATTGAAACCACACTCTCAGAATACAGCCCTAAATTAGCTTTCACGCCAGTCAAATTGCACCACGTAGGCAACCTCAGATTTGCTGTCTGAGCTACCTCTAATAATGCATACATTATAAAATGACTATAATTGACTACAATCTGCTATTCAACTAACTTATCTGAAAAATCAGTAACCTTCACAAAGCTCCCATGGTATATGAATAGCACAGTGCTTTTGTAGCATATTTGAAATACTAAGCTCTATGAAAATGTCATTATTCTGTTGAGATTATCATCCAGTTATGCTAAACAATGTGTGGTGTTCTGAGACAAAGTTAAAATAGTACGTATGTTTAATGTGTTGGATACAGCAGCTAGACCTTAACAGCTATAAAGAAGTAATTTCCTAACATATTCTGTGGATATTTTTTTTACTTGCTTTAACAACGTTCTGATTAAGAATCCTTAAAACATCACTGCTTTTATGAATATGTTTCCAAGCTTAAGCTGTCTTCATTATTATTTATTATTATTATTATTATGCATCTGCATACTTGACGAGTTCCAAGCACTAATATCCCATTTTGCTCTTTTCTGTTCTCTTCTTTTTTTATAGACAGGTTCTGTAGAGATGCTTTCTTCTTCATTATTTGACTTGAAGGAAATTTAAGTCTGTAAAAATGGGTGACAGTGAAATATATTGAAGTGGACAACCACAGGCTGTTGTGTCTCAATGAGAAGAGAGGCATCAATATCTTCCAGAATATTTCGAAGTCTTAAGTGAATCCCTTTTGCTAGTGCCACATCCTCATGTCTCACCAATTTTTCTTTACTAGCTTACCAGAAATCTCCTGTGCTTTAGGATTTTCTGGTTGATTCACACCTCTCTGCTGTGAGATAGCCTTTTACCTGGTTTCTTTTTCTCTGCCCTCTCTGCTGCAGTTGCTGTAGGAGGCTAATGTTTTCTCGCATCCTTTTCTGAAGAGCAGAAGCTAGAGGAACTGCTCTTGAAAGATAATAAAATCTGACTCCTTCCTGGCTTCTCAGGTCTGCAGTAATTCTGAAAAAGGGTTAAAAATTGGGATTTGGGAAAATAGTCTCCTTAAGAAATGTATTTAGGATACTTAAGAAATGTATTTAGGATAATTTAAGAATATGTGAACATGTTTTTATTTGATGCAGCTGTTAGAGATAGAGGAGGTGTTTTTAAGTCTTTGAGTCACAGAAAGTCATTTTGAAAATGAATTTTTTGTCTGTAAATATTTACTAACTTTGAGAATATTGTCTGTTGGGAGGGTTCCATAATCATGATTTGAACAATAATGATTTAAGGATATTTGCCTCCATTAGAATAAAAATGGTAATTTTCCACAAATATTTAATATTTCTTAGTTTTCAGCATCAGTTTTAAAATAAACTGGAGATGTGGACATTAGAAGAAAAAAGTCACTATTTTACTAGTGTATTTCTTATTTGATAAAGCTGCTCAAAGTTAATTGATGCTAATATTTGTCTAATATATTCTTGAAGTTATTCATGGAAGCACATTTTCCCTTTACAGCCCTAGAGTTTCCATGAATGTTTTTTCATAGAATCATAGAATCATTAAGGTTGGAAGGGACATCTAGAGATCATCTAGTCCAAGCCCCCTGCAAATTCAGGGTCACATACAGCATGTGGCACAGGACTGTGTCCAAGTGGATTTTCAAGACCTCTAGAGAAGGAGACTCCACAACCTCTCTGGGCAGCCTGTTCCAGTGCTCTGTCACCCTCACTGTTAAGAAATTTCTTCTTATGTTCCTGTGGAATTTTTGATGCTTTAGTTTCTGGCCATTTCCTATCACTGGCCACCACTGAAAAGAGGCCAGCACCATCCTCCTCACCCCCTCAAGGTATTTATGTACACTGATTAGATCCCCTCTTGGCCTTCTCTTCTTCAGGCTGAATAGCCCAGCTCTCTCAGCCTTTCCTCATAGGGTAGATGTTCCAGGCCCCTGATCATTCTCATAGCTCTGTGCTGGACTCTCTCCAGCAGCTCCATGTCCCTCTTGTGCCCAGAACTAGACACAATACTCCAGATGTGGCCTCACCAGGGCTGAGCAGAGGGGCAGGATCACCTCCTTCACCCTGTTGGAGACAGGGTTCTTAATGCACCCCAGGATGCCATTGGCTTTCTTGCCACAAGGGCACACTGCTGCCTCATGGTCAACTTGTCCACCATGGCACCCAGGTCCTTCTCTGCAGAGCTGCTCTCCAGAAGGTCATTCCCCAGCCTATACAGATGCATGGGGTTATTCCTCCCCAGGTGCAGGACCTTGCACTTGCCCTTGTTGAATTTTACACAGATTCTCACTGCCCAGTTGTCCAGTCTATCCAGGTCCCTCTGGATGACAGCGCAGCCCTCTGGGGTATCAGCTACTCCTCCAAGTCTGGTATTATCAGCAAACTTCCTGAGGGGGCATTCTGTCCCTTCATCAAAGTCATTGATGAATAAATTGAACAGGACTGGACCAAGGACTGACCCCTGGGGGACACCGCTAGCTACAGGCCTCCAGCTGGACTCCGCACCGCTGATCACCACCCTCTGAGCCCTGCCATCCAGCCTGTTCTCAAGCCACCTCACCATCCACTCATCCATACCACACTTCCAGAGCTTACCCAAGAAGATGCTGGGAGGGACAGTGTCAAAAGTCTTGGTGAAGTTGAGATAGCTGACATCCACCACTTGGATGAGAACCTTGTCTACGCACCCAGTCATTCCATCACAGAAGGCTATTAGGTTAGTCAAGGACGATTTCCCTTTGGTGAATTCATGCTGACTACTCCTGAGCACCTTCTTGTCCTCCACATATTTACAGACAACAGCCAGGATGAGCAGTTCCATCGCTTTTCCAGGGATGGAGGTGAGGCTGACTGGCCTGTAGTTGCCTGGGTCCTCCTTCTTGCCATTTTTGAAGACCAGCGTGACATTGGCTTTCTTCCAGTCCTCCAACACCTCCTCTGTTCTGCAGGACCTTTTCAAGATGATGCAGAGTGGCTTAGCTATGACATCCGCCAGCTCCCGCAGCATTCTTGGGTGCATCCCATCAGGGCCCGTAGATTTGTGGGTATCAAGTTTACCTAAGTGTTCTCTAACCCAATCTTCCTCTACCCAGGGCGAGTCTTCTTCTCTCCAGGCTTCTTCTCTTGTGTCTAGGGTCTGGAATTCCAGAGGGTTGCCCTTGGTAAACACTGAAGCAAAGAAGGCATTCAGCAACTCTGCTTTTTCTGTGTCCTTCATAACTAGGGCACCCACCCCGTTCAGCCACATTTTCCCTGATCTTCCTTTTGCTGTTCATATATTTGAAGAAGCTCTTCTTGTTGTTTTTAACATCTCCTGGCAGATTTAATTCGAAATGCTCTTTAGCCTTCCTTGATGGATCCCTGTATTCTCTGACAACATTCCTATATTCCTCCCAAGGAGCCTCTCCTTTTTTCCAAATTCTGTATACTGCTTTCTTCTATTTGAGTTTTGCCATGAGCTCCTTGGTGATCCACGCAGGCCTTCGGCCCCCACTGCCTTACTTCTTAGTCATAGGGTTGCACCGATCATGAGCTGTGGAAGGAAGTGCTGCTTGAATACTAACCAACTCCTGTGGGCCCTCCTTCCTTCTAGAGCCTCAGCCCATGGGATTCTTACGAGGAGGTCTCTGAAGATGCCAAAGTTGGCCCTCCTGAAGTCCAAGGCTATTTACAGCCCTGCCTCCTCCTCGCTGGATTGGCAACTCCACCATCTCATGATTACTGAAGCCAAGGCTACCCCTCCCCTTCACATGTCCAAAAAGTCCGTCTCTGTTTCTTAGTATGAGGTTCAGTAGCCCACCTCTCCTCATTGGCTCCTCAACAATCTGTGTCAAAAAGTTATCGTCAGTGCTCTGCGGGAACTTCCAGGACTGTTTATGCCTGGCTGTGTTGTCTTTCCAGCTGATATCAGGGTAGTTGAAGTCCCCCATGAGAACCAGGGCCTGAGACTGTGAGGCTACTTCCAGCTTTAGCCTCATCAACTTCCTCATCCTGGTCAGGTGGCCTGTAGCAGACACCCACCACAGTGTCTCCCACATTAGCCTGCCCTCTAATCCTTACCCACAAGCTTTCAACTCGCTCATTGTTCACGCCCAGGTTGAGCTCCATGCATTCCAGTTGCTCTCTCACATAAAGCGCAACTCCACCACCTCGCCTTCTCAGATTGTCCTTCCTAAAAATAATGTAGCCTTCCATGGCAGTGCTCCAGTCGTGTGAGCTATCCCACCATATCTCTGTAATTGCGATGAGATCATGACCCTGGGACTGTACACAGATCTCCAGTTCCTCCTGTTTATTTTCCATGCTACATGCATTGGTGTACGGGAATTTCAGGGAAGTAATCGAGCCTGCAGCTTTCTCAGGAGGAGTGAAAGAGGACCCACTATAATCATATCTTCTATTAACTTCCCCACTTCCATGCTTCCTTCCTTCCAACACTCCCCTTCCCCCTTCTTGCTTAGTTTAGAGCCCTTCTAATAAGGCTGGCCAACCTGTTGGCAAAGACACGCCTACTCCTCTTGCTGAGATGGCTCTCATCTTTCCCACTAGGTGTTGGTCTGCAAACAGTATCCCACGATCAGAGAAACCAAAACCCTGTTGCCGAGACCAGCGGTGCAGCCAGTTGTTAACCTGCAATATCCGCCTTTTCCTCCTCATAGCCATTACCCTAGTTGGCAGGATAGAAGAGAATGCAACCTGGCCTCCCAGACATTTGACTGCCATCTTAAGGGCTCTGAAATCTTGTTTGACACTGCTCAGTTTCCCCATGGCATCGTTAGTGCCCACATGAAACAGTAACAGGGGATAATAGTCAAATGCCTGGACAAGCCTTGGCAGTGTCTCCATGACATCCCTTATTCGAGTCCCTGGCAGGCAACAGACCTCACTGGACAAGGGGTCGGGTCTGCGGATTGATGCCTCTGTGTCCTGCAGCAGGGAATCTCTCACGACAATCAGAGGTTGCTTCTTCCGGGTGCGCCTTTTCTCTTTAGCGGGAGTGGCCTTAAGTTGTGCCTGGACAACCTTTCGCGTTGTTTATTTGATACTGTATTACATACTCTGCACTTCACAAAATGATGACATTAAACAGTTGATGAACTTGCATTGCCCATGTATTGCATTAGTTATGCTGGCAGGAAAAGTACAAGTCACTCTGTCATCAGGTAATGAGTGCCATTCCTTTCAGATGCAAATTCCACAACAATATTTTAATGCCATTTTTGCATTTGGTACCCTAATAATTCTTTATGTGTGACATCTTTCACAGTTCTCCTCCTTCCCCTTCCTTGCTACCTAAGATGTCTAATGAAATCCTAAATTTATAGGAATATAGAGCGAGGGCTCATCCAGTCTGAAGTATAGTAATAGCTATAAATGACAAACCTTGTTGTGATATATTATTTTAAAATGTGGTGTTGCTATCATGCAGCTATTCTCTTGAGAGATGACAATCTATGACAGTATATGGTAATCAGGTAGAAGCGATGTGCTCTTTAAATGAAATATCTTCTGAGAAGCTTTTGTGTGTTTTTTAAATGCTGAAACAAAAGATCATTAGATGACATATAATCATCAGCTATGCTCCTGCTAATTATAGATGTTTGGAGGGAGACAATTATTCCTTTGTCTATTTGTTGGGAAGCTTTCAGCATGTATGTGTTTTTTGTTTTTGTTTTTGTTTTTGTTTTCTAGTCTTTGAACCAGTGTTTTCCCATAGTTCAGTTATATTGGTCTACTGCCATTTCACTCAGTTTACAAGCACACAGATTTTTTTTTTTCTGCTAGTGAGAACAATTCATCAATAGTAGTAGATGGGTAGGACACGCAGAAGCAATGAGCTCAGTAGAATTAAAGTATGAAATCAGAATCTACCGAAGCAAAATAGGTTATTTGCTATCAGATAGATTAATAATTAACGAGTAAATCTAGCTGATATTATCAGCTTAAACTGTACCATCGGAAACGATGAGGGATATATGCATTTCACAGCTTGAAGGTTTTGTTCCGTGCCGGTCTTTAAATTCTTTGGGGAGAAACGAATACTCTGAACTACTTAGCCTCAAAGGATTCTTTTGATGTCCAGCACTTAATGTCACAGCCAATCTATTCCACTTATACACTGTGCTCAATATTTATCTGTAATTCTTGAAAGGCTTTTTGAGTTAAGAATGATTGTTTTATGATTGCAAGGTATGGGAGAATCCGACAAGGTAGATGCCTCTATACTTTGTTTTTGGTCTACAACAAGGTGCAGGGGGAACTTGAAACAATCACTTTCACCATTTTGTAGCTTTAAGGAAGTTAAGTGGCACAGATTTTCCAGCGCAGAGAAACTGAGATTTAGAATAGCAACTAGAGAGTAGTAACTCAATAAGCACAGAAGATTGTTCCTATGAAAATACTCTAGTATGATTTGAAAGGAATCTAGACAAAAAGGAAAAGAGGACTTTCTGAACAGTTAATGAGAACAACCCTATTTGAAATACTTAGATTAGCCTTGACAAAGCTAAATGTTTCCATTCTCCACATGACTGATATATGTTGTTTATGCAGGTGTTTGGGAAGGTCTGAATGGACCTCAGATTTTCTCCTCACCAATCTTTTTAATTTCTGAGAACTTTTCCCTCTTTCTGGAGGATTTGCTAAAGGGAGAAGTCTGTCATCACTGAAAGGATGTTTTCTTGCATTGCCTTGGAAAATCTGCAATCAGTAGATCTAGCCAAGTCAAGTAGAATTACTGGGGAGATTGGGCTAAACCTAGATAAGAAGCAGAGAGCAATTATTGATATGGACAGGTACTGGGGAGTTGATGTCCTGGGCTGTCTTCCATATTTTTTTTCTTGTTCTGTTAGGCAGATCATTTAATCTTGCTTAAATCACGGAAGTCAATGAGGTAGAGATATACTCTTTAGAGGAGACAGCAGAGAAAGGGAAAAGCTGCTGCCTATCTGAAGACAAATGAATCTTCAGTCTTTGTGTTAGATAATTGTGAATCATATTCTGCAGCAGTTTTTTGCCATCTAATAACCTTGTTCTACATGCACATTAATAAATTAGATTAACAAGTAATTTAGAATATTGCATTTATCAGCACATTAGATTAAGTCAAAAATGTTCTGGGCCTGTATCCTCTAATTCATCTTACAGCAAGGAAATAATTCAGTTCTTGAATCCACTGATCTGAATTTTCAGGAAGTAATTATGACATAGCTCTAATACTTTGGCTGATTATTTAAAAAACTGATGATGCGTTCAGCTTTTAGTGCTCTGCACTTTTAGTGCACTGGGTAATATTTGCTTTCCTGTTTCTCTCACAGAGGAATTGATAACTTCAACACAGGAATTGATAGTTTCACTGCACAGAAACAGAACTATGAATGGTCATGTAAATTTCTCATATTGATTGAATTCATACTTGTGTCTTTCAGATGACTCTTATGCTAGATCTCTTCTCAATCAAAATTATCTCTAAATATGCAATGAAATTTTATAAATAGAATAACCGTAGAATTACTAGTTTCCAATAAATATGAAATCACTACTGCTAGTTACCAAAAAGACTCCAAAAGAATTTGGCTCCCATTTCACTGGTCAGAATTCAGACTCATCTGCCATCGAAAAGAGTTAACAATTAGTATACAGATTTATTTTCAGGTCTGTCTGTTTACTCAGAACATTTTAGACAAACATGGACATACTTATATATATTTCCTTTCACAGTGTATCTATAATAGAAATACCTTTTGAGGGAAGCAATAGCTAACATTTTGATTCTCCAGGAATAAGAGGAAAGGAACTGTTGGGTATTTCTACAAACTGATGCAAGACACAAGAAAATA
>NW_010586516.1:215201-234971 GCF_000705375.1 Tinamus guttatus
CTGTACTCGTGTGTGAGATGCCCCTGTCTCCAAATCAACTTTCTAGCTCTATACTGGACTGTTGCCAGTCATTCTGTGTCCCTTTTGTGCTGGCGTTAATACACCCAGAAGAGTTTATTCGGTAATAATCAAAGTTGCATCAACAGCAGTTCATGTTTTCTTACTTCTGTTTCTCACAGCTCAGAGGTTGGTTACAGTTAATTGTGCCTGCTCAAAAAAGGTCATGTTGTCATATTTTCAGTTACATGGCTACTGATTGATGGGCATTGCAGTTGATGAGAGTAAATGACTTTGATTATATGAATGAAAAATAAGTCAAAATGCTGGAAAAGCGTAGCGACTGACTGATGCTTCTTCAGCTGTGTTCTTTGTTACTGTTTTCTGCTGGAATGAGGAGTGGTTACTCACAAACGGCATAGTGAAGGACTCTGAGCACGGTGGTAGGAAATGAAGAAGGCCTGTGCCAGACGTGCAGGCTATGAATAATAAAGATTCTAATAATAATAGCGATAACAAAAAGATGTAAATAAAAATATATAATAATAATAAAGATTCAATAATATCAAATATACATTCAACTATATAAATGTGTGGTAATGTAATATTAATGTAATGTAATGTAATATAAATTACAGGCTGCAGCCAAGAAGAAGATGCAGTCAACACCACAAGAGCACATAATGCAAGATACTTTCCTCATTTTAGAACAGTCAAAATATATTACTGGGGAAGCAGAGGTACAGAGTAATGCAAGGAACAATTTCTCTTACTTCAGTGTCAACAGGAGGAAAGGCAGTGTGTTACTACCTTCTGGCAGTGCCTGGATGTTGCTGATGAGAAAGCTTCCCAACTGTTTGAAATGACATTGAAGCTGATGCGGAGTTACCTATAGAGTCTATAAGCAATAACAATTCTCAGGCAGTTCAGAAAGAAGACAGTTCTTCTCCACTACTATGTTTAGTTAGCACAAAATTAAACTGAATCTGCTGGTTCAAAAATGAAATATATTTTAACACCATCAAATAGCATGGAGAGGTTTACTCAAAGGTTTTGGGGTTTTATCAGATTCGACTGTATTCTAATAGAATGTTGTAGTGTCCTCTGGTCAGTGGGATCCTGTGAACTTATTCTGTGTCTTCAAATGGAGAGATAAAGTGGAAATGTTTCTTGTGAATTAATTGTGGCATATATCAATTCCTGTAGTGAGAGAGAGGACAGATTTAACTAGAGCTAAAGATATATTGTGTCGATGAGGGGCAAAAGTGAATATTTTATACCCAGTTGCTACTATATAAGAAAGCACCACTGAAGTCTCTGATCTTTGAATTATGTTTTTGTGTGTGTGTGTTTGCTTTCATCAATATTATAGCAAACATATATAGATAACTGCGTGTTTATATATGGTTCCGTAATCTTATAATCTTAAACAATCTTGTGGTAGCTTTTATCTGCAGTCAATGTATCAGTAAAGACGATGTCTAAGCTTTCTAACAAATGTTGATTTTTAAATCATACATTTAAGATTTATATCAGTGCATCAGTTGAGTATTGCACACCACTTGACACACAGCACTGTTCAGTAAGTGATAGATTTGCTGTTCCACTTTTCCTGCACTGGGAGATAATGCCTTGTTTCATATAATTACAGAATGACAACAGAATTGGAAGCACTCAGCCAGAGAGCTGTGCTAATGCTGCAAAAAATCTATGAGATTGATTTGGAAAATGAATTTACTTTAATTGTGTTTACATAAATTTTGTGTTTGCTTTCTGAGATGAATAAATATTCCATAAGTGTCTCTATGTAAATCAGTAATGCAGACTCATTTGGAATCCTACTGCAATACGGGTTACCCTGCTTTGCAAAGGATATTGAAAAATTAGACAAGTTTTGGAAAAGGCAATGAGAAAGATCATGAGACTGAAAAAATACATCAAAGCTTTATAGGAAAAGAGGTCTTAAAATAATTTGGATTATTTATTATAAAAAGAACAAAAGTGTAAAAATGACAAATACAAAATATTATAGCTATATATAAAGTAACATAATTCAGACAAAGAAATTCAAGAGGAAACATCTTTTCATGCCTATATATATGATTGGTCAATTATATCTTATGACTGGATCAATCATATATCTGCATTTTTCTAGAGGGATGTTGCTGTACCTTGTGGATCTTCAGTTCGATTTTATATAGCAGTACGTAGTCCTCATGCTAAAAGAAAACCACTACATTCACTACACTTTACTACACTTTAAGTGAACAGTATAATGTATATAAGAATTTTAAACCCTCATATGGCACAATACTGTAAAAAAGATAGTTGTCCAACTGAAATAAAAGAATGGTTTGCACTCTGCTGAAGACTTTAGAGCATCATGATAAGTTAATTATGTCTAAGAAATAGCACATAATTTAGAGAAATGGTCATGATTGTAGTCAGAAGCAAGTACTTTCACTTTTTAAAATTTATTTCTTTAGATTTCTTTTTTTTAAATGAGTATTGAAACATATCCTCAAAAATGCTATCTGGATTTTGGATCAGTTTGTTACAAGGAATATCCAGACAATTTTGGAATTAAAATTTTGGCATATTCCCATTTCTTTCCTGTATTGCCTGAATTTTGCTAAGCTCTTAGTGATCTTAGTGGCCTTTTGATTTCAATAAGAATGCTTTCACCAGAGTCCTGAAAAGTCAAATTTGCTGATGCTGTTGAGGAAGAAGTTGCAGTGTACAAGGCAGTGACCAAGAGCAAAGGGAAAACAGGATTCCTGAGAATTTCAATGCAAAGAAAAAGCCAGATGATAGATTTCTTCTCTGACACCTCTGTCCTAATTTATCTTTTTGTTGTCTTTTTGTTTGCACTTTGCAGACTCTTGGCATCTCTTGTAGGTGGAAGACTAGTACTGAGAAACTTACACAAATTTGTAGTTCATTACACTTTGCAGACAGTATCTGTTATAGATATTAGGGTAAATAGTTAGGTGAAATATCAAGTAAAAAGACACTTGAGATTTTGTTGATGAAAACATTGTTTATGGGAAATGCTAAGTATTTTGGATATGAAAGTTTCCCTTTTGGTGCTCTCTAACCATTTCAGCATTTGGGAGAGCTAAGATTGATCTGATTCTGCAAATGGGCTGAAGGAAACTACCTAACCTGGCTTACAGACTGCATGGTTGGACACTTTTAATTATCACACTTGACTACATCAGAAAGTACTTTAGTTTAATAAATAGCTCCTACGATTTTGTCAAAGGCAAAGGAATTGTTTATTAATATTTGTCTGTTACCTGTTTTTAAAAATTTGTATTCCTATGAGTCCTTAAAATATGAAGATACAATAATGAATTTAATTTACTGATACGCAGTTTTTAACCAGTAAAGAATATATATGTGTGTGTGTGAATGTACTGTATGGTTAGTTTCAAATATCGGAACATTTTGAACTATTTAAAATCAGTGATTTGACATTCTAGGAGCATATTTTCTAAAATATATTTTCATGCTATTCTTAGTTTTAAAATTGAGCTACGCTTTCCTAAATCACACAATTAACTGAAGTATTCCAGTAGGAATTAGATTTTTTTCAGAATGACAGAATTGTTTATTCATGAAAATAAAGATCTTCAGTGGACACCTTTTATGTAGTTACTGAAACCCTCTGCTTGAAGGATTCAGACTAGCTTTAATGTTTTAAAATATTTTAAAGGAAGAAGAAAATATGAGCTAAATTTTATCTTTTCGATGCTTTTGTCTATTAAGGTGTAAACTGTCTCCAACATCAAGACAAACTGTTAAATGATATTTTGGGATCACTCATTTTAAATACAATATTAACATTTATTATATGGTTAATTTACTCATTTGGCTTTGTGAGCAGTCCTCACAATGAGGTGACGGTGTGCCCATAAGAAAACTATATTCAGATTTCTGAAGTATTTGTGAAACATAAACAGTATCATGCTAAGGGCATTTTCTTGTTTCTATTGCAGCTCTCTGACAGAATTCTGCAAGGAATCTCAAAAGCCACAATAGAAAGTTTTTTTTCTTTTTTCTTTTTTTCTTCCCAGGTGAGTTTAATTTAATATATCTGGAACCTCTGCTGGTTGCACAGGATTTGCACTATCCCATGGACAGGAGAATTAGCTCATTTCGTTTGAGCAGCTAAGAGGAACTCAGCAGACTAAACTTATAGATTTAGTAAAGTCAAAAGCATGGGACCTAGCTAAGATTTTGCTTACTTACATATATTTAAACTATATTAAAAGATCATTGGGGTTGGACTGGATGATCTCTAGAGGTCCCTTCCAACCTCAACCATTCTGTGATTCTGGAATTATTTGGAAATCAGTCTAAAGAAATGCGTCTCATTCTTTATTGTTTTGTTTTAAAGACTGATGCTCTAACAGTAGCATAGAAGAGTGTTTCTAAATCTTGTGTCTTATCAATTAATAATTTAAAATAATCAACATGAATTTCATTAAAATCATAATGATTTCAAAATGTAATAAACTTGAAAGTATAATGAAGAGATCAGAGAAACTTTACCCAAAGCAATAGCCTTTCTTGAATTTTAAGAGTGTTTGGTGATCGCTGTTTAGTGCCATGATTTTCAATAGAAATCTTAATATAATATGCAACAAATTACTTCTTCATCTAGTATGTATTTACTGCACAGATATGCACATACTAAATGCCATTATTTAGTGTGCTAATTTCCTGGTTGCTTTATGTTAACTTCTGATGTTTTTGTTAGCTTTTAGCTGGGTGCAAGAACACTAAAAAGCAGACATTTATAGCATGTGAAAAAAAAAGATCCAGAGTATAATGATCTTATCTAATTTACCATAAGCATATTGTCTTACAGCTTCACAAAATAGATAATTAGCATCATAAGAATTCATTGATGGAATTTGACAGGAATATACAGTACCAGAGCTAGAAAATTGTTTTAATTTTCCTTATTTGAAATATTATAATGTTTCACTCAGTTTCAGGCTTCCTTCTGTGTTTTTTACATAAGACTAAATGCAATATTTAGCTAAAAGGTTGTTAGCCACAATTAACACATATGATATATATTGTACAATATCAAAACTTCTGCTAAGAACTTGCAGATCTATTGTACCATTAGCTTGATTTAATTTTACATTGCAGAATCACAGAATGATTGAGTTTGGAAGGGACCTCTAGGGATCATCTAGCTCAACCCCTTCTACTCAAGTAAGGACACCTAGAGCACGTGGCACAGGGTCGCATCCAGGCAGGCTTTGAACATCTCTAGAGAAGGAGACTCCACAATCTCTCTGGGCAGCCTGTTCCAGGGTTCTGTCACCCTCACAGGACATATATTCTTCCTCATATGGAGATTAAACTTACTGTGTTTTAATTTGTACCCATTACTCCTTGTTCTGTCGCTGGCCACCACCAAAAAGAGTTTGCCCCCCATCCTCTTTGCATTCTCCCTTCAGGTATCTGTACATATTGATAAGATTCCTTCTCAATCTTCTCCAGACTAAATAGGCCCAGCTGGCTTATTCTTTCCTCATAAGGTAGATGCTCCAGTCCCTTAATCATTTTTGTCGCTCTACGCTGGACCCTCTCTAGAAGCTCCACGTGCCTCTTTTACTTGGGAGTCCAGAATTGCATGCAATACTCCACATGCAGTCTCACCAGAGCTGAGTAGAGGGGAAGGATCTTCTCCCTCCACCTGCTGGCAACCCTCCTGATGCAGGCCAGGATCCAATTGACCTTCCTGCATGCTGCTGCCTCATGGTTAACTTGTTATCAACCAGAACTCCCAAATCCCTCTCCATGGAGCTGCTTTCCAGCAGGTCAACCCCTAATCTGTCCTGGTGCCTCACTAGGTGCCTGCCCTTGCCCTTGTTGAACCTCATGGGGTTCTTCTCTGCCCAGAGAGGAACATTAGACGAGCTTATGCTGCTGTAACCAATTCCAGTGTTTTCCAGCCAGTGAAAAGCTGTAGAAAACAACTGGGAAATCAAGATTTTTACAAAAACATTGCTTATAATCTGGCAGGAGTCCACTCCACTTTTACATTGAAAGATCGATTTGTGTGATAAACTTTACAGTCATGTGTCTGATGCATTTCATATTTAACCGTGTCCAAGGAAGGATTTATGATGCTTGTATGAGCTGCAATTTTCTGGAAATTTTCTGTTCAAAGTCATTTTTGAATACAATGGAAAGTGAGAATTCATTTGTTCAAGAAGCAAAAAGGGAAATGTACCAATTGGCTCTACTGCTGTTAAATTGTGTATTTCTTAAGGTTTTTATTCTCTTGTGGCATACTGAGTTAGTACTGAAAATTCCTTATTTTCAAAGTGATTTCAATATGAATATAAAATACTGTAACTGAATGACTGGAAAATGATTTGGTTGTCTCTTCTTCAAATTCTATAATCTTTTTGCATGCACAAAACAATTATGCAGTAGCCAAAGCTGGCACCAATGTGTTTTTTTATTCTCCCAACTAATTCGGACTGAAAATGATATGAATTTAAGTTATTTGATTCTTCATTGAATATGCATTATTTTTAAACATCCAAAAAGTATTCAAAAGGTTCTGACTAGCTAATGTTCTCCTTAGAAGAAACTCAGAATGAACTTTGATACCAGATCTGGCAAATCTGGAAAAGCCATTTAATGTCATTACTATTTGTCTGGCCTACTTTCATTGTGTTTTCTGATTGGCACCACAACCTCATTCACAACTGCAGAAGAGCAAGCTGCCTTGTAGTCTACAACTTTCTTTCTTTACAAGGAATTTTCATCTCTCTCACACTTGGCTAGAATTTTCAATAGCATGTTGGGTGATGGATGCAAGTGTAGAATTAAGGGCTTTTATACTCCTAAACAGAGGTGCATGTCATGTAGTGCCAGAGGAGGTTCATGCTGTACATGGAGTCTGGGCAATTTGAATGCTAGCTAGTCTTTTTTTGAGAAAATACAACAACAAAAAAATAAGTGACTGTCATTTTCACCTGATTCCCAAGTGGTTTATTTAAGCCTCTGCGAATGTGAGTAATGCAAATGTTTATGTAGGCAGGATGTAAACAGCGTCAGGAAACGATTCCTCCTATTTGGTAGCCAGCTGCAGTGCTACATGAATGCTGGAGCCAATTGGCAATGTGAGAGCAGAAGAAAGTGGCCAGGGTGTTTTGGGAGCAGGTGGCCGATAATGAAACAGAATTAAAACCTACTGATACTGAGTCACTATGACCTTACCTGTCAGTAAACATATTTTTATTAATATTCATTTTGTCAATATTTGTTATCTTTTGTTTGTCTAGGAGAATTAAACTTCTGCTTACCTGCTAAAACCTAATTTAAAAATGATGAAATCTTATATGGCTCTGCTTGAAGTCATTGTGCATGTCACTACATGAGCAGGAATACTGTGTGCATCCAGTTTATCTGTGGGATAAACAGCAGCATTTATGGGCACCTGGCAATCAAGGAGTTTTATCTAAAATGGATTGATTTTTGTGGCAGTTTCTCTCAAGTGAATCAGCCTAAACTGCTTCATTTTACACTGACATAAGTATTCTCATTTGACTGATCTACCCAGGGTCATCATGAGATTTTTAGCTCTAGGTTCAATGAGGTATATTTTCTGGATGCGCTGCAGGCTTGAAGACATATGGCACTCTGGGCATCAATAGATCAGGCAAATGTAGAGATTATGGTTAGCTCAAATGAAAAATGCTAGCAGTTAGGACCAATCCCTCCTCATTGCTACCATCTATTCCGGCATTTTTCATTCTTTGAAAATATTCTGTACATTGTTATTGTTCTAGTTTTAAGTATTTCCGAATACTGAGGTTTTCTGCCTGCTCTTATCTGTATCACTCATAAACTGGTTGGGGTAAATATTTTGCTTATTTTTATCTCTTCCCAACATAGAACAGAATGTGAAGACATCTGGAAGGATCCTTCTTTGGTGCCATCTGAGTTACTATCAAATGACTTTTATCCTAGGTTGAGAAAAACTGCATTTTCTGGGTCATTCATCTGACCTATCCAAATGTCCATTTTAGGATGAAAGTGGTTCATAGTCTCTCTTAAGGGCAATGATTTTCAGAGATGAAATCTGGAAGGAGGAAAATAGTTATGTAGAGCCAGATTGTTTTGTCACTCAGGAGTAATACAAGTCACCTATTTGAAAGTCACCTGTTAATTTATGAGTGTGTATAACTATACTACTTAGCCATTGTGTGTGTGACAGGAAAGCCTTCACAGGCAAAGAAAAGAGCATCAGTCATGTTCAGACAAGTTTAAATCAAGGACTTGTGGCAGCTTCCAGTTAATTTGTTCAACTGATGATGATGTTAATAGACAAAAATATATATTTTTTCTTTTCTAATGTTTCTGTTCAGATTTTTACCTCACTTGGAGTAGATGGAGTTTCCTAAAGAAGATGCTGTAGGCCGGGAAGGCATTTTTCTAGAGAGGAAGGGATTGACTTAAATGTTAGGCCTCTGTCATTCTGAGTTTAAATGTTTTCTTCATCATCTAATCTACTTATGCTTTTAATACTTGCAGGTCTTGCATTCATTACTGAAGTATTAATCTTTATGGTATTACTGTTTGAGTAATATCCTCGAAGAGACCATTTCTTGTTCCAAAATAAAGCAGAGCTAGCAATATCAAAGTAGTTTGACTGGATTTGGCAAAACATTCCATAATGGAAAGACTTTAATAAAGAAAACTGTCTCATGAGTCATCTCTCTTGCAATACCAATTGTATGAACTACCCTCCTTTTCATGATTATTCAGACATTTCTGTGAGCAGTTTATCTGTGAAACTCATAGAAATAAAATATTTGATATATATCGTCTCCTTTAAATGACCAAGTGGAAATGAGGAAGATTATGCAATGTATTATAAACATATTTTTCATGGGTTAAAAAACATTATGTTAAAATATGTAATTTCTTATAGATCTTGTTCAAGTCTCTCAGCTTTCTAAAGAGTAAGGTTGTCCCCATGAAGATCTGGTCATATCAGCTGTAAGCCTGACGGTAAGTCTTTCCCACTGTAAAAGAAAATAATGATATGGTAGATAAAATTTTGATGAGCTCATGAGTTGTTTGAATCTTCATTGTCAACACATACATTAAAACTTACATTTAACATCCAACTAGATATTTATTAAGTTCTATGTCAGTGATTTACAGGAATTTAGCTAGAATTTGTTTATATTTTTCATTGATCTTTGGTGGTGAACATTGATATTAACATTGATCAGGATCTGTGTCTAAATTTTAAAAAATGGTAATAATTTGTGTTTCCTACTTGTGAGCCTTCAATTAATTTTCAAAATGCAGTGAATATTCATTGTACTACTCCAGTGAATTGACCTGAGAGTTTGAACTGACTCAGAAACTCGGGACCTTATGGGAGAAGAGAAAGTAATACCCAATGCAGTGCAACATAGCTTCATTGTTTCAATTGCATCTGAGTAGATTTACGTTTCCTGTTCATCTGAGCTATAAAAAAAGGAGTGCTAAATGGGCAAACATAAAAACTTTGCTTTCTTAAAGCCAAGATTGAAAACATTGTTTTGAACTTTAAATATTTAAGAATGTCCTCAATTTACCATGACTTTAGGTCTTCTTCAGCTTCTTCAGCTGAATTTTATGTGAGATAATGCTAGTCTTGGTTGTAAGACACAAAATGACATTTTGTGTATTTGTGTGTTTGGTATTTTGACACAGGTTGAGGAAACTGCAGGCTTTTAATACTCAGAGAGTCATCAAAAAGAATAATATACTTTCAAATGTCATATTGACTTAGTTATTCTGTATTTGTGATTTTTCTGAATAAATACAAATAAACCTCCTAAATCATTTTTTGATAATATTTATTTTGCAACTAAGAGAATTAAAAATACATGCAAATGAACAATGTTTTTTTTGAGAACTCAGTGAACTGGGTATCTATGTGTAAGATTCAGGTTGGGATGTGATATTTCTCTATTTTGAACAACAAAAAAGCTGCATATTTTGATGATTTGCATTATTGCAAAAATAAAATAGACTAAATCTTTTTTCTTCAGCCTTCAAAGTGGATTTTCCCACTGCCAGTAAAACCAATTTGCAATTAGAAAGATAAACGGTCTTTTCATGTTTTGTGACAACCTTATATTTTAAAAAACAAAGAAAGGAGAGCTCATGCTCTTGTCTACTAAATATTCCTGCGCAGAGCTGGATTCATATATTCAGAGTAGTGAATACTGAAGATGCTTCAGTATTCAACAGCATTTCTGCATGTTACAGAATTCGTCACCATCTTCATTTCTGCATGTTACAGCATTTCAACATTTCTGCATGTTACAGAATTCGTCACCAGTCCTTCCCTCTTTATGCGTATTGTATCACTGTTTGAAAAAAAAAAAAAAACAAAAAACAAGAAATGGTTTCTGAAAGAATCATTTAGTTTACAGTTGGCTGAAAAACATGACAATAGAGAATGCAGATATTTTGCAGTTACAGCTCTGTTAAGAAATTAAGTAACCCAATGGTTGTTATAGTGCTGAGTTAGATAAGTAATATATAATAACATATAAATATGTAATAGTGTATAATAATATATAAACTAGAGATGGGGTAATGTTGTGGAACAAGGTGTACTGAGTTTATTTGTCGATCCCATGTCATGGGCAGTTTTTTTTCCTACAGTTCTTAGATATATTTCCCATTCTTTTAATCTATAAATGAAAACAATCAATGAAACTTCTATCATTTCCTTTGGGATAATATTTAGTACTGTAATTGACCTTATTCTAAAAAGTATATATAATTAAAAAAAAAAGTTCTCTCAATTATCCTTACATCATTCTGCTCTACTGCTCTTTCAAAATAAATAAATAAATAAATATTCTTTAATGTGGCATTCATAATATTTATTAAACAATTTTTTATGCTTTTTATGCTAGAGATAAGAGAAACTGTAGAACAGTAAAAATAAGGGCATTGTATAGTGAGATATAGGGAGTCACTGTCACAGCAGGGAATAGTTTACAATAAATATTTTATTAAATTATTTTTGCCTCTTTTCAAGGTAACACTGAAAATGAATAAACTGTGGTTTTATCAAGTTAATTCAGTATTTGAAGTTGTTTGCGGAATAATCCTTATGAAGAAACACTACTCATTAATAAGCACACTGTTGTAAATATTTAGTAATCAAAATTTGAAATTTAAGCTGTTTTTGACAGGCTCTTGTGCCTTGCGCACTGATTGATGAAATCAATAGTACCACTCAGTAGCTGTTGAAGGGTTTTTTTTTTTTATTTTTTTCTGTTCTTTCTATTATTGTGAACTCTGTTGAGTAAAAGTTTTTGATGTGTATGGCATATTTTTAGTCTATAAATACTCTTGAATCTGCAAAAGTCAGGTATATACTCTACTGGGAAGAGTGTTGGTGTTAATGTTGTTAATTCCTTTTAATTCCATGTCCTACACTTCTGCTGGAATGTAAGCACTGAAAAGGATAGGTTTGCTTGAAATGAATTTATAACTACATGCTTCGTTCTTTATTTTTGTATGCTTTATTCACCCAGCCATACTTGTAATGATCAGTGTTTCACTTGTGCTATGAGAATGCTACTGAGAAAATTATTGAAATCTGTTTGCCATCATTGTGTGAAGCCTGTGCTGCTATTGCAGTTCATCACCACCTAGGGATGCTGCTGTATTTAATGGCATAAATTGACAAAAATGTTACTAACCCTCTGCAGAGAAATTCATCCATCAGCTGAATTTACCTTTCCAAAATACCCTTTAGTGACCTATACCTGGGGGGGTATAGCATAAAATTCATATAAAACACAAGCACCAATAAAACATTAAAATGCTTAATCCTACAGAAAATTCTTTTTGAGATGAGTCTTAAGCATGGATTGTCCTGTAATTTGAGGTGCATAACTAAATCGACAAAGTCTGAAAAGGCAGTTTCTAAGAAAAGTCTTGTGCACATAAGTTAAATAAATATATATATTAATACTATGTATGTATATAAATAAGCATAATTTAGTTGAATGAATGGAATATGGCTAATTAAAATCCCTAACCCAGCATTTATCATTTATCTATCTTAAGCGGTCGAAAGACTGAAAGACAAAAGGCATGTCCTGACTGCAATCTGAGCAGTTACAGAACTGTGTGAAGTACATGTGTTTTCATAGCTGAATTTTATACCAACAGGAATGAGCTGGAGAAAGCAAGAGTAGAAAATTGCATCATACAAGCTAAGGCAGGGAAAGAAATAGACTCCCCCTGTAAACATCATGAGCTAATACCTCTGTAAGTGCCTTTAGGAACACACATCTCAAGTGTTCTGTTCCAGAGATGGTAACAAGGCATCTTGATTACATGGCCAATCTAAACTTCTACATCTAGAACTACTTTGGCTTCAAGGTTAGAGAGTTACCTGAAGGATACAGAAAACTTTTACGGAAAGAATGAAGAATAGTAGTGCTTGACAGTATTTTCTTTGCTACAGTTTGTATCCATGGTGAGCTCCTGAGCTCGAGTACTCCTTCTAGTTCGCTTAGGCACACCATAAATTAAGTTCACTTCCTGATTTTTATCTCAGAACAACTATAAAAGTTTGTTATTTTCCATGCTGTACAAAAGAATTGCAACAATGGTATTTAAGTAAACTTGCTGCTGGTGGTGAGCCCTAAGTTTCATCCCCAGCACTGTGAGCATGAACATTCACTTTCAAGGCCTCAGAGTCCTGAAAAAGAAGTGGTGCTGCCTGTAATGTAAATAGGTAGGCAGAGACTGGTTTCTGCAAACTCCTATGGTTCTATTTCATCTAAAAGTGCAAACTTTTTGTATGAGCAAATTCATAAGTGACTATGGCATTTAATTATGTAACATATCCACGAGAATGATGCAAAAAAATGAAGGAAAAAAATAAGGCTGTTCTGAAAGGCAATGAAAGCTGAAAGATGGCGAGGGAGTTTATTTTCACATCTGTAAACAAACAAGAAATTTAAAAGCCAAGAACACAACAGGATGTGAGGTCTAAAACATGCATGCAGAATAAGATCTAATAAGCCAAAAGAATCAAAGAAATGAGAGTATTCATAGCCACTGAGCTGGCAGGAGCAGCGTGATCCACCTGCCACATGTAGATGTATGTAAGAATATGAATATCTCATGAATGCAGAAGCACCCTAAGTGTGTTTAAATGGTAGATGAAAAATATATCTAACTAGCATTATGTCAAAATCATTTGGAACAAACAGTTACTGTAGGTATCTGCTTTCACATCACCTGGGGGAGAGAGAAGAGATAGTTCACAGAGAGTTTATTTTACAATATGTATTTTCCTTTTAATCAAATGCC
The DNA here is from genome assembly GCF_000705375.1 of Tinamus guttatus. Next base: position 228,591 of record NW_010586516.1, read on the forward strand.
AGGGTTTTGTGGAACTATTTCAGTAGATGGCTTTGAACATAAAGGTTTGCTAATTACAGTCCTAACAGCAGAAGCTCCTGCTACTATCCTCAGGATTTCTGCTCTGGTTCTGGAATATGAGAGGGATGACCACTAGATGCTCTAATCTCTGCCATCTGGCTAGAGGGTTTGTCACTGAATGAAGGGGATTTTCAGGCAGATGCGACACAATCACAGTTCTTTGAGACCCCGTGCTCATCTCCCAAGTGTTATGGACAGAGTTAGGGGTACAAAACATATTCCAAGTTTTGTATCTAAAAACAGAATTAAAATAATGTTAACAAAGATGGGGGAATAGAGGAAAACTGATGTGGCACGACACATCTCTATACTCCTGTCTTTCTCCCTCTACTTTTACATCTTACAGAAAACTACTTTTAAAAGTTATGTGAGATTTCCTTGCTCTCAGTTTGGTGAGTTACTTCTATTTCTAATCTGGCAGAACAGCATAAACCTCCACACTTCTCTGTGATGCCCAGGTGGCTTTTTGAGCCTCTCCTTTTCATTGTCAGTCTTAGAAAGAACATAAAGCTCTTTTTTTAATTCACTCTTCTTTCTCTTGTCCCTTCCATCTCCCATACCTTTCCTTCCTAAACATGCTCTTCTCTTACTGGAATACCCAGAATGCATTTACTCTCTGTCCTCCAGCTTGTCCTTACCTAGCAGAAAATAAGGACAAAATCTGCTTGTCGAATTCAAGATAGTGAAATTTCTATTGCTGTCTGGCCTTTTCCTTTCTTTTCCCTGAATCAAGACACCCTAATATTTAACTCAATGTTTGAGGTAGGAATGATTCACATGTCCTTAAGACTGCAACTTCCAAATTTCATCAATCTTAGTACCTGGTTAACTTATTACAGTGTTAGCAGCTTAAAGAACTGTCTGGAGGAAAAAAAAAAAAAAAAAGCGAAGACACCTGTCTATAATTTTCTTCAGCATTTGGATCTCTGAATGCTTTTTATTTAAATTCTTTCTGTCTTCTTCAAAAATACTCCATACTTGCTTTTTATAGTAAATCTTCCTATATATCTTTATGTCCTTCTTGACATGATTTTGGAAGCATGCATATACAGTAAGCATACCAAGTGAGGAGAATCTAGAACAAGTCTAAAAGAGCTGTTAAGGAGTTTGGATATTATGCTGACTGCTTTCAGTGGAGTATTTATTTTATGCTATTTTCATAGCATTAAAAAAAGAACTTTAGGGTCCTGTGAGATCCAGACTACATCTGATGATCACTTGATACCATAAATATTGAATATTGGCATTTATTTCAAATCCTAAAAGAAAAAAGGTAACTTCTTAAAATGTAAATTTTAAGAAGTAAAAAAAAAGTAAAAAAGAAGAAAAAAAAGAAGTAAAAAAAAGTAAATTCTTAAAATGAGAAAATGTCCAGAGAATATTAAAGACAGTATGAAAAAAGGCATTTAGAAGACTTCTTTTTTTCCTTAGTATATTGCACAGAAACTGTATTTATTTTTTCAGGAAATGTCTTTTTCTTCTCACTACAGATGTTTACCTGTTTTGATGTATTTTTCACTAACTGGAGAGCTGAATCCCCAAATATTTGAACAAGAGTATAACTTTTCTTGTATGAGGAATTTCCTTGAAATACTAGTGTACCTTTTTCAGTCAACAAGGTTATTCATGCACATAAAATTACTCAATAATAAATACTTACAGGCTTGAACACTTCATTTTACATTTGGTAAATAGCTCAAAATAGAGATTATAAATATATTCATTAAAAATATATTCATAAAATATAATTTCATGGCGTCTGAACAGAGGCTACCCTAAATTCTGATTTGTGCTGAATTGAGACCAATTATGCCTGCAGTTTTGAAATCAGGCAGGATCTAAAAATTATAGGCTGCTTTTCTCTCTCTCTTTTTTTTTCTTTTTTTTTTTTTGATTTCTGCCTGCTGATGTGCCTTCCCAGAAGAGGAGAATAGAAGCAGAGTGAAAATATTTACAGCTTTTTACTGCTTTTAATAATATTTCTGTGCTGCTAGTGTTCATTCTGAATAGCTTGATTACTACTCTGGTGAATGTCTGTGATAGATATTTCCTTACTTTAGAAAATAAATATAAACCAAAACAAACCAAAACAATATTGCGGTAGCTGAGAATAAACACATATGAGGATTTACATTTTTCCTCTTTGCCTGTGGATCATGTGTTTTGTCAATTAAACTCTAGCCATGTTAAGTAAGTCCTCTGCACTGACTGCAGCTCTCTGTAGTCTTTGAGTGTGCCTTTATAATAATAACATAAATGACATGGAAAATTGTTCAGTAATTCAGTTTACAATTTCTGCAAAGCCTGCACAAAAAAATGGCTGAGTATCTTGAGGACGGCAAGCATTTATCATGTAAAGTTATTAACATCTTTGTTTGCAAGAAAGATTTTTTTTTTTACTGTTTATGAAACAAAGTTTTTGCTGAGACTGATAAAAAGGTTTATTTAAAATTGTGCTCCCTCTGTGCTCAGCACCTGATTTCATCTGCTGCCCTGCAAGAGACAGCATCTCCCAGGTTGTCTTTCAAGAACTGCTAGGCTCAGCCAAAAGAAAGCTCCGTCACTTAGACACTGAACATCTGGCATAGTGTTGATTTGTTCTATTGCTCTTTTAAATGAATGTGAAATATCAAATGGTTCAATAAAATTTGCTTTCCAGCCATAAATGACTATACCTTGTTTAATAGTTTTAATGTATTCATATGTTCTTTTATAGGTTATTAGAAGAAAGGAAATACATGCTCAGATCATTTAAAAAATCTTGTGACATAATTGTACTTTGATGTCTTCCAGGCTTATTTCACAATATGAACACTTCACTGTTTATTGGGAGGGGACCTCTGGCCTCAGGATCAAAATATACCATCTAAACTTTTTTGGTTGGTTGGTTTGTTTGCTTGTTTATTCTTTTTTTTTTTTTTTTTCCAGGAGCAGTCTGTAGGGGATGATACTCTTTAGTCTTTATTAATCACTCTTCTCCTGTGGATTTGTCTGAAATTCCTTAAGCCTTACTATAAAGAGTGCCTTTAAGTGAATGGACGATTTGCCAGTGTCTCCAAAGGAACAAAAATAGTTAATGGAGGCTCAGAATGTGATTCGCTAAGCTCTGATAGAAGAAAACACTTAAGGATCTGCTTAAAGACTTTGCTCAGTAAAAGACTCTGCGTATCTCAGCATCTAATGCACTTTGGCTGCATATAAATAGTGTACCACTTGCATATATGTTTTTCTGAATGGTATGAAAGTCACTTTTAATTCAAGTGTAATGCACATTTTCCTGTAAGGAGCAAGCAAAAGTGTGATACTGTGGCTTAGCAGTTGCACTGATAAATGTTAAATGTGTCATTTGACAAAAGCTAATTTTGTAGTTGCCTGAAAAAAATAGCTAGACTGCTTTTTATTCTTTATTTCTTGGTGACAATACTAAATCATTTTTAGGCTTGGGTATTATTTCTTCCCTGTCAAAAATTACTCTTGAATTTATTTTTCTTTAGAAAAAAAAAAAAACCTGAAACTGTTACAAAGAACAGGCTTTTATCCTTTGGGAAGCTCATTTAAAAAAAGATTTTAGTGAGATAAGAAGGAAAATGGGAAAATGACTGTCCTTTGGAGGGGGTTAATTCTGAGAAATTGAGTTAGAGGAGGAGAATGTGAACTATAATGTAATTAGTGTGATACTAATGTGGGACATGTCAAGTACCATGAAGAAAATTAGAGGTGGTATGCAATAGGAGCATGTATCACCTGCTCTTCTATAGTGAATCAAGATTAAAAATGCTTTGAAACTACTGTTCGATCCTGTTTCATCATGGGGTTGTCCTTTTGTAGGTGCCAAGAACTCCGTTCAGGTCCAGGAGCTTCAGAGCAGTATTGGCTCAGAGGACTGTATTGGTCTCATGTCAGAATACCAGGTTTGAGATCAGCTGCATTAAACCAATGCACATCAACCTTGTTGGGATTTCATTACAAATTTTATTCTTATCATATGTAATTTAGCGAACTTGTCCCCTAATCTTCAGCCTCCATTTAGTGCCCTAGTTATATACAACCATCCTTAAGTAAGATCACATTTTCTTGGCAGAGTGATTTTTTTTTGCTAAAAAAACAAAAATAGTTCTTTTGGGAAATGTTCACTGAGACAAAGGACTCATAATACTGTGTTATTTTTTCAGTAATATATATATACATGTGCTGAGTCTATCCTTCTCTCTGCAAGGTATGATATTTTTACAAGCTATTTTATTTTGCAGAACAAATAATAAAATAGGATAAATGGTATAAATTAACATTGACCCAGTAAATGAACCTATATCTGTTATAAATCACCTCAAGAGCTATTACATATCTTGCAGAAAAAGAGGCAGAACTTCTCTGAGTGTCAGTCAAAGTTATTCTGCTAAGTTCAGCATTGAAGTGTCATTTTGACCAATGTGAAAGATTACTTGATCAATTTTGTAACATTTGTTTTTTTTTTTCTTTTGACTAATCTGTAGTCTTATGTACACACAAGATATACCATTGCAAAAGACAATATGATGATGATCAATAATCTAGCATGTCTGGCTACATGCATTTTTTGAGCTCTGTAGTTCACTGTGGCTTAATTAATATTACTTTAAAGGCTTGTGTATGTAACTTGACAGGTACATCATTTCTACTGAAGCCATGAAAACTTAAGGTTGTTGTATCAGCATGTCATAGCAATGTAAGTAGTGTCATAACATTAGATGACACATATGTCTTAGGAGGCAAATTAAGAATGGGAAATCAAGCATGATTGTTAAGAAGAAAACTGTTTATATTTAAGATCAAATGATAGCGAGGGAAGAAAATGAATGGGAGCTGCATTTAAGTATGTGAATAAATGTATCTTTAATTATAAAAAAAACCCATTGTTTTACTTTCTATATTTCTCTGTCTATCACTGCAAAGATGCAGTAAAAATTTATTCTTGTTGGTCCTGTGAGGTTTTATCTGCAGCGCCTATTCAGGATTGAATTTAGTATTAAAATCTATTTCAGACTTCTTCCCTTTTTATCAGTTACCTCCTTTTTATTTCAGAGATGGTTTATCATACATTAGTAGTTAGATGGGCAGATATCTTACAAGCCAGGATTTACAGAAAAAGGCTATAGCTTGCTTCATTTACTCACATTTCCTCAAACATACTACTTTTTCAAGTGACAGTCTGTATTAAGGATAATTCCTGTGGAAAATATCTTTCAACCTTTCAGTCTCCTGACAGAAACTGTGAGAAACAGTGAGGTAATGATTTGGTTTATCAAGCTGAAATATAAATACTCCCTTGCATATATGGTGACAACTGTGGATTTTGGAGGCTTTAATTGGCAAATATAGTGTCAGTATTCCTATATACTTGTACATACTGTCAGGCAACACTATGTCATCAGTGTATAAAGCAAATCTGTATAAATCTTCATAAAGCAAACATGAGTAGGGTGTTAAACTTCGGTGACACAAAATAATCTTGAGTGCTTAGAGTGATTTTATTATTAATTTCTTTAGCATTATGGTTCAAAGGACAGAAAAAAAATAAGTTCAACTTGTAAATACAACAGCTTTAATTAGTGCCAATTTATTATAAGAACAGATCATCTTTCTTATCATACAGCAAAGTGTTGCAACTGAGTTAAAGTAAAAATTCATGTGAAGTCATTGAGAAATTTCTCAAATAAGAAATTAAGATAAGTTTATCAGGGGTGTCCAGATTGGCTCTCCTCTTACATAACAGTTTTCTTTTAATGATCTGAAACTATTTAGCAAGAATCATAGAATCATAGAATCATAGAATGCTTAGGGTTGGAAGGGACCTCTAGAGATCATCTAGTCCAACCCCCCTGCACACGCAGGGTCACCTAGAGCACGTGGCACAGGACTGCATCCAAGCGGGTTTTGAAGATCTCCAGAGAAGGAGACTCCACAACCTCTGTGGGCAGCCTGTGTGGGCAGCCAGCCTGTCTCTGGGCATCCTTTAGCAAGGATGATTTGTTATCTTATTCCACATGGGGAAACTGAGGCACAGATTGTTGAATTAATTGCCTTTACAGTTGTCATACTAGGCTGATAATGTAGATACATGAACAAAAGTTTCTCCATTTCAGTGTATATCCTAATAGGTCTCTTTGCCTATCTAGTTGTGGCTTATATCAAGGAAAAATAAAACGACAAGGCAGAGTGCAGCATCAAAAAGGAAATTCTTTTATTATCTTTATTCAGAGTGAGCATCACATTCATTAAAGAGTGGTGTATATTCAGGTGTATGCCATAGACACCGCTGAGTACATTCAATAGGTTTCAAGC
>NW_010586516.1:235036-303426 GCF_000705375.1 Tinamus guttatus
GCCCACAGATTACTGAATAGCACAGATAAGTGAACAGCCTGGTATTAAACCTGTATTGAAGAATTCAAATTCTCAATAAAGGATGAAAATCCAGACAAGTGCAAGATGTTTTAGTTCTTAAGGATATCACTTTTCTTAATTTCCTGTTAAAATTTGCAGTTTCTTAATCCACTCTATGAAATACTTTGTATGTTGAATCAATTGTCAGAAAGAAGTTACTGATATTTCAGTAACTGTTCTTGTCAAATTCAGTATTGTTATTCCTAAGTACAGTTATATATTAACTGGTATGGTCTTATATGTAAGCTCATCCAAATGAAAAAAAAAGAGCCTATTTTTAGCATTTTTTTTTTCATTGCAGATATAGATGTTTTAGGCATAATATCCATATGAGATATATGTGGCGTATCTCTAATGACAATAATACTAAAGACACAAAACTAAAATCTATTCAGTTCAAGTACTTTCGTACAAATTTACTCAAATGCAATTCATAGATATCAATTATTTTTTTTCTTGCTGGCAGTTTCAAAATAGAAAAAAAGAAGAGACTAAGCTTGATGACTGTCTTCTTTGTTCTGAACATTAGGACCTGACTTTGGCTATTTATTCATATATGTATATCTACACATATACATGCTTATGGAGAGTTCATTATGGACTATAAAACTGCATGTTGTATGAAATGTACCTTTCTGTTTTGCATGGCTTCTGAATTAAAATCAGTGAAAAGGTCAGGGAAAACCGTATTTACATCATAGGCTGGTGATTCAAGTTTAAGAGGCCAAACTTTCTGATTTGAAAGGTAGTCATGAAGAAGATTATTTTCCTCTGCCAAGTGTTTACTTGTTATTAAATTCTACTAATTTTTTTTGGTAGTTCAGTGGATTTCTGTGATTATTTCTTTGATCTCTAGACAGTTTTTTAGTATTTTTTTAATGAGGTATGTGGGTTCAGAATCTTCCTTGCTGGCTAAATTTAGCCCTTTTATGCACAAGAAACAGTAGAACCCACAAGCCAAAGTTAGGAATCACATGGCAGGGGCTGTTCAGAAACAAACTTAGGTTGCTCAGCCTGCCACATCACAAGAGGAGGGTGGCTCTCACTGTGGTCACCAACCCTCATCTCTCTGCTGCAGGTTATTGCCATCCAGCTTGTGCCAATGCTCTACTATCTTCAAGGCTGTGCTGTAAATGCCCTCACTGAGCTCTATGTCACATATTATAGCCAATTGCAGTAGATTCTAAATAATAGATGTATAACATATAATGAGAATAAAGAATTAAGCTCTTGAAAAATCTCCACTGACTTTAGAGGCATCAGTACTCACTCAAAATTTTTCTTTGCCGACACTTAGGGACTTTACACTTTGATGGGAATTAGTATACATCCAGGGTTCTGGACAGATGCATTTAATTGGAGATTAATCTATGAATTTTTAAGTCAGAGTTTGAAATCAGGCTATAAATGTGTTTGTTGCAAGTAAATGAACATGTACAGCCTCACAAAAGACCTTTCCTTCAAAACTCTGAGCTTTTACTATAAACTTTTAGTTTAAATTTATTGTCATCAGCATGCGATTATCTCTGAAGTTATACCTGCCTCTTGGCTTGAAGAGCTAAATCAGAATTTCCAAGTTTCAAATGTTAGGTATGAAATATCTAACAGTTAGGAATCTACCTAAGGAAAGTTTTTCGCAGTAATTCTGGGAAAAAAACGTATGAGACACAGCACTTCACATTTGGAAAAGGAAAGCAGAGATGACTTTATTTTGGCGATCTACTCTCAAAACAAGAAAAAAAGTTTGCAATCTTAGCTGCATTTTGAAAAGGAGGAGGACAAAATACTCTCTCGGCACAGTGGGAAGTTCCTCTGCCTTTCATATTTCTAATTCTAGGCAGCATGCTGTCTGCTCCAAAGAGCAAGAAAACAAATGCCAAGCTTTAATCAGAATCATATTGTCTGTAAAGGGACTTTCAGATCATTTGCCTATTCCTAACAATGTCATGCAGATTCCCTTCAGAATAGCAATGCAGAGACCTTTGCCCTTGCTGTGAAGAAAAGGTTGCAAAATACTGAAGATGAGCAGCAAGACCAGTTGAGGTTAACATTGCTTTCTGTGATGGGTGGAGGAGGAAAGGGTAAGCGTTACCCTCTAATTTAATTCTCTAATGAAACTAAGAATTAGAATCCCTGCAGTGTAGCGCTAACCTTTTCTCTAGTGTCAAGCAATTTTTTTCTTCAAATTAATCTTGGATAATATTATGGCCTTATGGCTATCTGAAATTTGGCTTAGAGGCCATTAATAAGACATACTATAGTGCATTTGAAAGATGTTACACAACTTCCTTAAAAAATATCTTTGCTTTGGATAGTCCAGAACTGTTTTTCAAAGGAAAAATGTTAGAAATGTACAACATTTGATTATTTATTTAAGAAAATGATAGATTTTGGCTATATCAGTTCATTTTTTAAAGAAGGAGGATAGAGCGGCAGACCTTCACTGATGTCAGTTAAGTTTATTATCTACCTCAATTCGGGATCCTATGATAAATAATATTTTTAAGACTAATTTTGCTTGGGAAAAGATCTGAAACTATTTATGTGTATTTTAAAAGAGATTAAAATTATTAGTGTTTGCTGTGTCTTTTCAAATGATTGATCAAGAGATCAATTGATCTCTTTTTCTAAGCCTGATTAATGTTGGAGAATGATCTCCTTTTAGCTATCTATAGCTTTTATTGCAAATTGAGAGTCGGTATATATAAAATAACAATTTTGGTAGAAAAAGCCTCAATATTGAGGAGTTTTTTTTTTTTTTTCTTCTAAGGAATAAAATGATATTGAAAAATGACATAACTTTAGAGCAACATTAGTCAAATTTTGGCCCAATTTAATGAACTGAATTCTGGAGGCTTTAAAGCCAGATATTCTTGTCTACTTGCTTTTCTCTCCAGTTTTCTAAAATCCACAGGCCTTACTGCTCTTCTATGAAACAAAATCTATCAAGGAATAAGTAGTCCTCAATGTGAGTAAGATACATCTGTGTGAACTTTAACTTATTCTTAGTATTTCTTCCTGTGTATAGCGTGTGCAAAGAAGATGAAAAAGAGAACAAGTTCTGCTGTACCTAGAGAACCTCCAAAATAACATTTTCAAATTGAACTCCAAAAGTTCCTATGTAGCATAGACAAATGTATGAAGAGGGTGGTTCAAAGGATATTAAAGTCATGAAATAGTGTATAGAAAACTAGTTCAAAACTTGAGGGTTCCAAAGAATAGGGACATTTTGATTGAAAATCAAAATCAAATTTCTTTTCTGTGTTAAGAATGTAGCACATATTCTGTACCTGTGAAAACAATTACATATGTGTGTGAAATTTTGAGACATTGAGTATTTTAACATGAATAGGAGCTTAAAAAAAAAAAAAAACGTTTGAAAAGGTGTCAGTTCCTCCATTCATCCCACATCTAACTTTTCACTTTTTCTTTGAATCACAACTTACTCACAGCTGCTTTTCACAAATGAGTGATACTTTCATAATTTCTGGAAAAAAAAAAAAGAAAAGGAAAAAAGAGACAGCATTGACAAAGCTAACTTGAGAAATGTTAAAGCCATGTCAGGAAAGTGCTTTGCTTAACCTGATTGGCTTTAGTGATGCCATGCTTAGATGGTTCTGGATTTCCTGGCAATATTTACATCAAATACCATTGCACTACAGAGGCCCTATTATATACTCATCGAAAGCAGCAGAAACAATGCTCATTGTCATGCCATTTATATCTTTCTTTCACAGGTCTTATCCATGGGAATAAGGCACTTAAAAAGAACTTATGTCTTTGTGGACCTGTCCCTTGGACTACTAAATTTATTTTCTAATTACTATTTCACTGAGGATATTTTGTTGGAGGCAAAGAAGTATTATGTTTGTCAGAAACCTTCTAAAAATACCTCTGATTTATGAGATGAGAAACTAAAGGACATCTAAGAAAATCAAACAACACTTCATGTTAGAATTTATAACTTTCCTGATGATACATTCTTAAAAGTGATATGCCAATATTTGACTTCACATACAAGTTCCTCATTATCCTTTTTTTTAAACGACATATCAAAATACCCAGGTATGAAAACATATGTATACGACTTGTTCAATTTCTTTTTCTTAAATGTATTACTTTCTGAAACTAAAACAAAACACACTCTTTTTGCATCCTGCAGCCTGGTTGTTCTGTTGCCCTTAGGCATTAAGAATGCAGCTCAAAAAATTCAACATTATTTGTTATTTGATTGAAGGAGACCATAGTGACCCATCATATGTCGCTTTGTCCTTTGCTGTCCTTGTGTTTCATTATAAGGCATTGCTAGATGCCTATTACAGAAGTTAAATTGTTCTTCCATGATCTTCACAGTTGGATTTTTATTCTGTTGCTGTCTATCAGGTCAAAGAACATAGTTTCTAGCAAAAGAATATACTTCACCTGGCATATTCATCCAAGCTGTTATATCTCTTTCTTCCTTCTTACATTAGGGAGACTGAGCTTTCTTTTCCTTGTTCTTCCTTACCTAATTTCTTTGGATGCTTGGCGTATTTCATAAATTGTCTTACCAATGGATTACATGCAGTTGTCACTGGAGAGGATCTAGCCTGAAAGCCTAACTTTCAGTTGTTTTTCTAGCCTGCTTTTCTGAAATCACAGGATTTTTATGCCTCAGAAGTCTGCTGCAGATCTACGAATATTGTATATACAGGGCCTATTAGGACTATCCATTAGAAGTGCAGTCAATGTTCCTTGGCTTCAAGATGTCTCTGTGTGGAAGAATTGCTTGAAAAGGGGCAATTTAGAGAAAAAATAGGGCCTAAGAAGTTTTGGCATTACAGAAACTTCCTTGAGGCGAGACACAGTTGCCACTTCCAGGCTGGTTGGTGCGCACGGACTCAGCTCCTCCACGGTTCCCTGGGCAGCACAATCTGCCCTCCTCGCAGCTGCAAAGGGGAGTAACAGAGGATGGAGCGAAGACACCGTGGCCAAACTCTGTTGCACTCCCTGTGCTGGGCTGCTGATAAGCCGCACAGTAGCTGCCCAATGGGAGATACATGATAATATGTCCGGTGCTGAGCCAGCAAAGGTGGCAAATCACTCCTTTTGGATGAACTTTGCTTCAGCTTTGCTCATTATGAGCTCATTATAATGACAAAACACAGCTCCATCCCAAAAGTTACCTGCCTCCCAGGTACGACCACTCCTCACTGAGCATGTGCTCTAGATTTTTGATTCACTGTACTTTTAAATAAAAAAGAGAGACTTTTTCACCAGTCAGTAACAAAAGTAAGTATGACTACAGTCACTCAAGCTCCTCTTAAATGCAAAACAAAAAATAAAAGGTGGACTAAGGAGGAAAGATGGAGGAGGGAAGATTCCATCGCAACTTCACTATCAGTCGACAGGCTGATCCCCCTTTTCTCCCTTTCGGTCAGGACGTTGCCTGAGGAGACTTCTTGAGGCTGAGAGCCCTCTCCCATCTTCTGAGATGAGTGATGATGGGACATTTGTACATTAGAGCTAGCTAAAAACCCCACGCTGTAGCAGAGAATTTCTTGTTCTGATACTCAAACCCTGCTTTGTAAATGTTGCATTTGAATAAATCATGCTATTCGGGATCTCAACTAATTGTTTGGAAGGCGATTTGACCTATAATCGACAGACTGTTTGTGAATCCAATACTGCCAGAGTTGGACCTGTAGCTGCCACAGTATTTCATATCTTCCCCCACCTTGCTTCAAACTGCAACACTCTGCTGGAAGAACTTCCCTGTAATTTAGTGAAAACATTCTCTGAGATGTATTCTGCAGGCCACCAGAGTCCTTTCTCGGATCTGACACCCCATAAAATTTGTATTAATGATTAAGATAATGAAATAAAGAATTTCCTTGGGGCAAAGCTGGAAAGTTCCATGAGTTTTTGAAGGAAAAGGTTTGAATTAAAAATTAATGTGATAAATGATTATACAGTCTGAAACTAGCGTGGTTAAATTCAATAAAGGTGAGTTCTATGTTTTTCGAGACAATTGCTCCCTCCCTTCTATGCACAAAAATAAGATGGGGAGAAGAATTCTGGTGGAAGAGAGGACCTGGGGGTTTTAACTGTTCGTAAACTCCTTCTGAGCAAAAATGACAATAAAACAAACATCGTCTAGGATCTACATAGTATCACACTTAAAAGAAGAGAAATAGTTATTGTACACTTAGTAGTTGGGTGCCATAAAAATTACCACATCAAGACCTAGAAACTAGTAGAGTCATACACAAGAAAATCTTGCTGGGATAACTTCCTGAGATAAGAGTGTAATTCTTACTTATCCAAAATAAATAAGTGGATTTGATGTGGAAATGATTTATTGTAGATTTTTTGGGGAAAATCTACTTTCAAAGATAATTAAGCAACAGAATAATTATCCTGGGAAAACATAGAGGTTTTAAAGAACAGACTAGATAGATAACCATTAATTAGAGCTAGTTTGCATATACTTGAAAAGGGTATTGGCTGGATTGCTTCACAAGGTCTCCTAGTGTATATATGGTTTCTATAAATAGTCCGATTATTAAAGTCAATGACAATTCTGTCACCATTTTCAATGAGAATTTAATCTAAATGCAATTAATAGTCTCCTCTGCATGCCGTTGAGGTGCATACAGCAAATATATATCATTATCTGCCTTTTACATATGGTGAAATTAAAGCAGAGGATAAATGATGTAACTAATGTCTGCAAGAAAGTAGAAGTTGATTTTTCAGAGGTTAGAATTGGGTCATTTTATTCTCTTCAGGTATGTGAGTTGCTCACTGAAATGCCCTCTACTGTCTGTAATTTTTAAAGGTGTTGTGAAAGAGGAAAGTACAGTTGGGATGACATATCCTGTTCACATGTGGAAGCACGAATGTCGAATAAACTGCTTTGCCAAAATAGCATTAGACAGAAAATATTTTGCTTAATGTCTGAAAAAAAAATGCTTTCACAATTTGTACCTTCTTGTATTGTTCTGATAAATGTGAAGCTATGCAGATTTTATGCTTTTGCCAGCTTTTGCAGGAATGCAAATGTTAAAGAATTGTTTTTCATATTCCTCTTTTCCCCATCCATTATTAAATCATATTTCTCAAAAGGTATTTTTTGTGTAGAAGAATCTTGACAGAAGTGTTCACAGCCTATCCCTTTCGCTCTGATAATTGTGCATCACTTAGTTCTGCAGACATCTCTTTGTTTTACTGCTTTAAATTAGTTGTTCAGAATACCTCTTCTTCTATATAACTTCAGAGAACACAATATTATGTTTCCTTTCTACTGAAGAGCTAATAATGAGAAAATATTATGTCTGTCTTTGGCAGCTAGAAACCCCTGGAGAAATCTGAAGAGCCGTTTTCAGTAGCATTTCATTACTAGTACTCAACTTTAAAAACTTCTTTTTGTTGTGTATGTTGGTGTGTGTATATCTATGGCTTTTCACTTAGAAGTTCAAATTAAGTTTGAAATATTTGTTTTTAAGGGGAGCAGCAAAGAAATTCCCAGAACTAGTACATCTAGCAGATACCAACAAGCCTTGCTTTCCTGGTTAAAGATTATTTTGTGCTCAGAATCAACTGCCTGTGTCTGTGGGAAATTTCCAAATTTCGCTAATAAATTAATTCAGAAAAACTAGTCATCTTTATGTTAAGAATATAGCTGTTGTTTCCAAACCTGTGACAAGCTGAGCTGAGACACAAGATTAGTTTATAGATCTGTATTGATCTCTGTTGAGATATATTTGTACATATAGGTGACCACCTATATGTATAAATGTGGAAGGGGAAACAGGAAAAGAACATCATCTACTAAATGGATGAATGAAGGAATTCTCCAAGCAGGCAAATTGGTTGAGAGAAAAAAAAAAAAAAAAAGATAACATGATAACACAGATGTGAGAAATCTATTTATGAGCATTACCACAGAAATTTGGAATCTGCAGTAAAATTTAGAATTCCCTGGCTGTGGTATTGTTGAGAAGAGAGGAATAGGAATAGGAACGTCTCTATCATAGTGATCCCATTTTCATGGAGATGGTATATACCAAATAGGCAACAATGTAGGTTAAAATGTTGTTACAAAGTAATTTTTAATAAATGTGTAATTGCACAGATACTTAATACACTTGAACAAGCAGTTTTCAGTCCACAAAAACTGTGAGTCAATGTGTTTAGTACTCATGCCGAACACAAGTAATATGCAGATATCTAAAATTTTCATCATACTGAGACAAGAAATTCTGTGCTTTTAGTTTGGGAAGCCCTGACCATAATCATATGCACTGTCAATCTGTATCTCATCAAGACATCTTCCTTTGAAATAAAAATCATTCAGAGTTGGCGTTTTCATGGATGTTGAGGAAGACAAGAAGAGTTTCTATTGCTGCAGTAGAAATGAAGGCTGTACAAGAATTTGGAAACCTATTGCTGAATGGAGTAGGTAATCATCTACAATAATGACAATAGACACAGTCATGGCTGACTTACTTGGTTCCTTCTTCATCTAAGCGTTTACTCATACAGTATCCCAGACTAGAGATGGAGTTCAGGGAGGAGCAAAACCACCAGCAGTGAATAAGGATTTAGCTGGATTTTGATCCAAACAAACTAAAAATTACATCCAAGGGTGATAAAAGATCTTGCTGATGCCATAATGAGGCCATCATCTATAGTCTTCCAATGGCTAAACCTCTAAAAGCTATAAGGAGCTGGAAAGCTCCCTAATAAATGCAGAAATGCAAATGTGTCACCCATTTTCCAAGTATTCTAAGAGGAAGAGTTAGGGGACTTCAGTCTGTTCAGTCTTTTTTTTTTTTTTTTTTTGGTTCCTGGGAAAGTCATTTAGTGAGTATTCTTGAGCAGATTTTGGGGCACATGGAGGAGAAGAGTCACTCTTGGGAAGAGTCACTCTTGGGAAGAATTGGTATGGATTTACCAAGGATTAATCACACCTGACCAACCTTATTGTCATCTTTTATAAAATCACTGCATTTGGGGATGAGGAGACAGCAGCAAATGTTTGCCTCAACTTCAGTTATGTTTTTGACACTGTCTCCCGTGATCTTGGCCAAGTCAGCACATTATGATCTAGACCCTTGGACATCTAGATTGTAAGAAGTTGTTTGAATATAACAATCAACAAGCATTACCAAACACAGGGTCTGTATTAGGACCTGTTCAGTTGAACTTGTTTATCGGTGACCTGGAAGATGTAATGGAGCACAGTCTCATCAAGTCTGTAGAAGACCTCGAAGGGTCGTCTGACTGTGAAGCTTGAGGGTGAGACTGTCATTCATAGTGGTATGGATAGGCTAGAAAAATGAACCAGTGCGGTCCTTGTGGAAGTGTACAGGGACAAATACTATCTCCTGCCCTGTAAGGAAAGACACCAAAAAAGATACAGAATGGGAACAGATAGCACAGTAAATGTAGCAAAAATTCCCAGGGAAGGTCTATAAGTACACTAAACCTTAAGACACACGACTTTAGCCTTTATTTTATAATATGGCAGAATACTTCTTTCCCTGTATCGCATCTTTCTAATGAAAAGGTTTTTAAATCCAATAATTTGGTCACATTGTAGTGCTATAATACAAAAAACTTTGTTTTTCCCTCATTATAGTAAAATTGTTTATTTAATATCACTCTTGTTTTCTAGTTTCAGAATATCATACAATTTTTTTGAGAAAGAGGCTGCTCCTGTCTCATTATATTTGTCTATGTGTTGTCTTGTCTTTGTCTTTTTTTGTACATGGATTTTTATGTCAGAAGATTACAATTGTGCCTGGAGATGAAATCACTAATGGTGACCGTAAAGGCCATCTGCTGCTCAGAAAAGCTTTATGGACTTTTATTTTGGCAAGTACATTTCTCTAACCAAATTTTCTCTTTCTCTCTCTTTTTCTTTTCTTTTCTTTTCTTTTCTTTTCTTTTCTTTTCTTTTCTTTTCTTTTCTTTTCTTTTCTTTTCTTTTCTTTTTATTGTTTAAGCAACCACAGCAAAGTCTCCTAGGAGGTATCATTGAGTCCAATAGTGGAGAAGTGTCTGTTTCATGTTGGCAAACACTGTAGGCAGTCTGTATCTGACAGGAATGAAAGTACAGAGTGCTGACAGCTCTTTTCCATCTTCTCTTGTTTTCCTGAGGGTAACAATTTTCACTGTGAAACCCTGGCCTAAATTGTCCACTGAACATTGTCCATATGTACTGAAATAGATATCAAATAAATACTGTAACTTAGTGATATCACTTAATATTTATTTTAAAAGAACTTTGCAAAGTGTTCTTTGACATTTGTTTATTTTTAAGTGCACACAAAATGTTCATAAAACCAAGTATGTCGAATGCTACCTGTTAGAGTTTCTATTGACAACAGGAGAAGAAGACATATTCCCCTGCATCACCTAAAATCTAACCAGCCCCTAATTATTTTGTTGTCTTTCTTGGTTGTTTTTTGGTTGAAGATGAGTTCATCTGTGCATTGGCCATTTTATATGCACATGGTAGACCTACATGTTCACAAGTTTCATGCAGGCTAGGATCGTTGACTTCTGAGTCAGATTTTTCGGCAACATGTCTTGTGAAATTGCTAAATCAGCAAAGAAGATTTCTGGAAATAAAAGCTGTAATGTACATAATGACCTTCTTGAGCATTTCTGATTCTTTCAGAGGTGTGTAGCACAGAAAACTTTAACTCCCAAACTCTAAAAATATCCTCCCAAACAGAAGGGTATTTTGGGTATATAATCATGGGTATAATGATAAATAAAAACTACCACTTTTACCCAGAAAAGTTACTTGTTGATTAGACTAGAGATATGCTACTTAGCCCATGTGAATTTCTTGTTAAAATTGTTAGTACCCAAATGAAAAGCTGCAGTACTAATGAAATCATTATAAAGTTCTGATTGATTTTGGTGGAAATACTAGTAATTATGTAGCTATTAGGAACTGAAAATTAGATTTTAATAGGATTTAACAAAAAACATATCAGGAAATGCATGAGAAATCAATATGTAAAGCAGATAGATACAATAAAATGTAAAGATATATTTCAGTTTGTTCTGACGCTGTGTCTTTTGTCAGCTAAAGCATCCCTATTTCCATATTGGAGGAGAAGATGGTAGTTATGGTAAAAGGCTAGATTTTTGACCAAAAGCAATTGCTTTTAGTTTAGCAATACAAAAACATTGCCTCTTTTTTATTTTTACTGAAGTAAATTTTTGACTTTCTGTAATCATTACAGAGTAGGTGCTTGGAGTCCTAAAGTCCTATCTTGTTAATTCTAAAGAAAAAACTTACTTTTTTATAGATTACATCTTAATGAATATGCAGGAAAAGAAACTATAATGTCTGATATTCTAGTCTATCCTATAACCATAGCCTAAATGTCCCGCTCTTTTGATTTATGTATTGGTAGTACTTTACCCCACAATAATACGGACAGTTTACATCAGAATACCAAGTGCCTTTTGTGTGCTGTGCCACTGCATAAATTGATGGAAAGGTGATGTTATGTGGGAAAAGCAGTTAAAGATGCAAAGTCCCCAGGGCTGGCATGGTTCTTCCGTATTGCCATGGCTAGACAGTACATGTATGTCTACCGTGGTGGGTAATGGCATGTTAGATGAACATATCCAAGTCCACTTAAATTAGTTCCTTAGAATCTGAGCAATCACACATCTTCTCAGGTAGACTGTAAAATCTGTTTAGGAACTGGAACACCAGAGGAGAGACTGAGAGCTGGGCCTGTTTAGCCTAAAGAAGAGAAAGCTGAGAGAGCATCTTATCAATGTGTATAAATATCAGTGTGTAAAATAGGATGTCAAGAGGATGGCGCCATGCTTTTCAGTGGTGGCCAGGGACAGGACAAGAGGCAATGGGCACAAACTGAAATATAGGATGATCTGCCTGAATCCGAGGAAAAGCTTCTCTAGTGTGAGCGTAACAGAACACTGGCACAAGCTGTCTAGAGGGGTTGTGGAGTCTCCTTCTCTAGAGCTGTTCAAAACCTGTCTGAACATGATCCTGTCCTCAGGGCCACCTTTCACCTTCAATCATTCTGTGATTCTGTGAATCCCAAGCAGCTAGGCCTTGGCCACATCTGTTCAAACTGCATGTAACAGGTATCAATAACACTTTTTATCAGATAGATACTTTAATGACAATCCCACCTTGGGAATTTTTGTGTTGTAAACACAGAAACCCTGCTGCTGACAAGTACCTTATATTCTGTCTCTGTGGGTGAAACATGGTAAGGTATAGGCTGAGATGACTTTCAAGCACCTACTAGGCTCTTGGATTTTTATTACATCTAATTTACACTCTTGAGTTCTCTGGGAGATAAATCAACATAAACTATAGCGATGAAGATATTCTAGCTTACAAATAAAGGTCAGACTAGAATATTGAATTTTAGGAAACCTTTTAATCTGATTAAAGAAAAAAAACTTTCCTTTTCTCCCTGCAGGACTGGCAAAATTATGTATACATGTCACTAGTAAATCTTTATTAATTCAAACCGTATTGTTTAGAGATTACAGACTGAAAATTATTTCATCATAAGTACCTATTAATTTTTCATGTCCAATACACGGCACAATTCTTTACAGTAAATATAGAATGCTAATGGGAGAATACCCATCTATCCATCCAACATACTGACATTATTAAACTCAAAATAAGTAATAAAAATTATTCTATTTCAAGTACCATTTTTCGGAGGAAAACCATGTAAATGTTGATGCACAGTGAATTAAAGTAAATTAATCTGATAATTTGAGTGAATTGAACAAGCCGTGCAATATAAATATTTTAATCACTTCTTGATCCAGAAGTACCTCATCTACAAATGAGAAATTACTTTCTACCTCATGGGAGTTAAGTCTAATTATGAGGCAGTCTAGTTAATACTATAAAAAAGTACATGTAAATATCATGCACCAAGCCTTTGAATTTGTTATTTATAATATGAACAACATTTGATATCCTTTTTCACAACCATGCTTCTGCTTTACACTAGTGATTTTCTTTGTCGTTGTTGTTTGTACCCTGAGTAGATCAGTGATTATCAGTCTTTCATTTAATTTGTGGACACTGAAGCATTTACCTACAGAAGTTCACATGCGTGTGTATTAAATTTAAACATAGACTTGATGTTCTTAGCTTCCTGTTGTTCCCTCAAAAATAACCTGCCTATGCTTTAGGCTTGAGGACAGCAGGTTAAAAACAGAGCTGTAGGTTTAAAACTAAATCCTTATATGCTATTTGTAGTAATTGAGGTATGTACGTGTCTAGTCTTAGCAAAATCTTAATCAGTGTGTTTTTTGCTGAGGTCCTATGAATGCAGTAAATAATATAAGAAGCTATGAATGGTACAATGGATGCAAGAAGAGGCTGAGTCATTTTAGGTAGTATAAATGTTTCTACTGTGTTGGGCAATCTTTATTTGTGGGGAGGAAGTTGCGTCATGTCTCTTCCCCTTAATTGTCCACTACTTCACCATCAGCCTAGGAAGTTTCCATATGCTTCTTTTATCTGATGCTGTTATCTGCACTGATGGAATTAAGGATTCACGTTCACTTACTGCTGACTTTTTTTTCACTTTTGTAAAATCAGCAATCTGCTTCAAAAACACATCAAAATGGTTGAAAAATATGGAGGCAAAACGGTCTGTGTCCTATTTATTAAACACTTCTTAAGCAATGCAATCAAACTTTCTAGCTTCATATCTGCAGCACTTATTTTATATTTCTGGGGGTGAAACTCACATTTGTTTTTGCAACACAGTCTTTTTCTACATCCCATGTCAATTTTATATAAGATGTATTTGAATAAGCTAACTAATATTCCAGTAGTGTGTATGCCTTAGGACAATAAAAACAAAAAAGAAAACATTTCTGAGCCATTTCAGAGACGTGCTATGCATCTATGGTTCACCAGTGTAATAAAAAAATATGCAACAAAAGAACTGATTGATCTGCTAAAAGATATGAGGTGCTGTGAAACGTGTTCTGTTTCTACTCTCTTTCCGGCAAATGTCAATTAAACATAAAAAATCAATGTTTCCAAATCTCGTCAGAGATAATAATTACTGCAAATCTATCTTCTATGCCACTCTAAATTTCCATAATTCACCCTTACTGACAGTGACATGAGGAAGAGTGACACTTTTTGTATCCATGGAGGAAGAGGAGTTCTTAGAATTGTAGCATGCGTACTTTGTTGAATTTACTGCTTCTGCTAGAGAAAACCAATTGTTTTCTGAGATATTTGTTTCAAATATCCTGACTTTGATTTTACTCTAGTGATATCCTATGAGGAATCTTCTTCATTTTCTTCTTTCAATTTCAGTCATGCCTATTGAAGAAACACTGCTTTTGTGAAGCACATGGTTCTTTTGAGATGTAGATGAGTGACAAATGGTAGTTCCTAAGTTGATCTTTGTATCTTTGGGATTTCTGTTTTGCTGGAGCCAGTTCAAAGACTTCCATCATACTGTAATGTTGTTATGTAGAAATGAGACATGAAAAACACTGAAATATGAATCAAGGTGTCAAAATGCCCTCTGGGAGCTATTTTGTGAGTGGAGTGCATGTCTGTACAAGGGATTAACTTGACTAAGTGCAAAAGAGTAGGCAGCAATACAAATAGATAGAAATGGACAGGGAGGAATGGAAAACGCAGAATGGGCACAGACTCACTTTTGCACACCCTGCTCAGTTGTAAACATGATTTGTTTACAAACACTAATGAAATTTCCAATAAAAATAATCTGAAAAGATTTCATCTCTTTAATGGGAAAAAGCTGGCAACCGAGAATGTAAACAATAGAGTTTCCAGCTGAATATTTTGCATGCATAAATACATGTCTTTGAAAAGACTGCCTCTGCTTCCTTCAGTGAAATAAATGTCTGGCGTATGGAGTTAACAAACCAAAAGGCAATGTAATTCATAGAGTAAGATTATTTAAATTAATAGATTTAAGTGCAAGATGTCTGGCTTACATTTAATCTTTTGGAATAAAATCTGCTCTCATCGTATATGAAGTGATTTTCTAATTTTTCCTGTTCTTTGCCACACTATAAATGGGTCTTATCCTGATTTCTTATTAAGCTGTAATCTAAAACTTTAAAAACATCTTACTAGACTGATGCCTTGGGAAACCAGTAATTGTAGTGAAGAAAATTACCCAAGTATCCCAGGTTACAGTAGGATTCACTGACCTATTAATAACAAACGTATCAGCAATATAACTATGTCTTTTAGGTTTTTATAACCATGTCTTTTAGGCTTTATATGTAAATGACCAGAAGAGACTGCCTGTTCTTTTGGGGGCTTAATACTTGATAAAGCTGAAAAATTGATTTGTTTCTTTAATTAATATATAAGCCATCAATACCTATCTAATTCTATTTCTACCTGTATCCATACCTATATCAATATCTCTTGATGACATGTGTGAAAAAAATATAACCTTCTTTTCCCCATCTGGCTGGCCATAGAAATTGGAGTATGCTGCATCCTTTAAAGTGTCTGTTCAGTACTTTGTGCTCTCTTTCTCCGTAGTCTTCTTGCAGTATGCTTTCTCTTGACACTTACGGAGTATGACACCTCTGCACTCTCTAAATATGATCCTAATATACTATATGTCTTCATTTGCATCTAACATTAATCATTGCAATGAGTTTAATTTAGTGTAACTACATACACTTACCTGGCATGAAAGTCTAAGAAAGATATGAATGGTTTAAACAGGCATCTCATTATCAGGCTCTTAAAGGTCATATGGTTCTGTGGAAAGACAAAGATTGCATAGTTTTCTAATTACAAGACACATTCAAAACTTTACAATATGTGCATTTTGTTTCATTTTTTTTCGCATATATAATGGCTATTTGATTGTAAGCACGTTATGGAAAGAATTATTCTTTATACTGTGTTACATATTCTTGCTACACTGGACTGCTAGTCTGGCTAGAGTGCTCCTGATCCCTACTGCAGTAACTCCCTTTGTTGTCACTTAAAGGAGCTTTTGCTCCTTTGCAGTTTTCATGAAAAAGAAGGAAGTTCTTCCAGGTTATATTTTTCATGATCATTCACCATTCAGAGGTTTGAGGAAGAGAGTTTTGTTTTGTCTGTTATACTGGGTAAAGATCACATCCTGAAAAAAAAGGATTTAAAATTTTAAGGCTATTAAATATATATTTTATATAAAAAAAATCATTGATAAGTGCCTGTGTACTCGAGTGGATCCATAATTCAGCCAGGCAGGATGATTCTTTTCCTGAAAGTCTAAAATTGTTCTACTTTTTCTTGCTGGAAAGATAATTGTCATATATACACATTTAGAGCAAAAAGAAGTCAAGTTCCTCTTTTTTTGTCAGTATCATTTTTGTTCCTGCATGTTTTTATGCCATCCATGTATCTTTATTATTATTTCTGTTGTCTCTGCCTAAGAGTGAAGGAGGAAGACATTGGTGTTGGTCATTTTGATATATCAGAGACTCTTGAGAAAAATGAGTATAAAGTTGGTATAGTCTTTACGCTCCAGAGGTAGAAATGCATATATTTAAATCACCTTGTGCTATCCAACTGCTGCTTGGCTAGATGGAGATATATGTGGCCTCTATTAAGAAGAAATATACAGATATTTTAAAATCTAAACATAATAAATTTTTGTTTCACATGATAACTGTTTCTATATTTTAGCCCATTTGCTAAAGAAGTTATATCGGATTCTAATAATCTTTTGATTAATTCTTGGATAAACTAGAAAAAGCGAATGCTACTTGCCTGTACATTTAGCCACTGTAAGCAACAAATAGTCTCATCATATTCAAATAAATTATTTAGGAGATTAAAGTTGGTAGAATATAAAGAACTTTATATTAATTTTCTGAAGCATGTCTGCTATAGTATAACTTGCAAGAAAAGAAGAAATTCAGTAATTTTTTTATTACAGTGGAAGTTACTTCACTAGGAAAGGTAGACAGTTAAGTCTTCTTTGATATTACATTAATAAAGGAAAGCAACATCTAGTGATAAATATTTTTTCTAGAGCACACTAAGAGACCAGTGCTACCTGATACAAATAGAAATCTCCAAAAAAGCATTTTATTTTCTGTAATATAAACAACATTTTCTGTAATGTTTTCTCCACAGTAAAACAAAAACATAGAAAGAAATTTTTATATTGCTGCACTTCCATGTATGCAAATGAATGTAAATTAAATACAAGTATGGGACTTTATATAATTGCCTTAAATACAAGGATAGAAGCTTCATTCCAAAACGTCTTTATTAAGATTTTAGTATTTAAATAATAAATATATTTATTTTCCAGTACCACTAGGTGTCATCATATCTATTATTAATTCTTTGTACAATAGATCTTTCCTGTGTCTTGCAGCCAAAGTTGATGGCTTAATCAGCTTCATCAAAATTTCAGGTTAAAGAGAAACAAAGAGGTAAAATATAAAATATGAAATGGGGGCAGAAATTAATCTCTGAAAGCTCATTTACACAGAAGGAATTCTGTGAAAGCAGAGACTAGGGAGTTTAAGAGGAAAACTGTTCTTTTGTTAACTTCAGTACAGAATTTGCTTTTGATTATATAGTTGCCTTCTTTTTATATTTGTTTGATATCTAGCATTAGTATACATTATTTAACTCAGATTCACATTAGGGTAGGCACATAGTATAGAACAAGAATGAGCTTTAAGTTCTTAAGTATCAAGCTGTGATCTGAAATGCTCTAGGACTGTTAATCCTGGAAGCACCTTCTAGCAGCCGCCATATCTCTTTTGCTTTAAAAGTCTGCATTATGAGAGCATATACATGTATTGTTGTTCTTGCCCAAGCATTAGCCTCCCAAATATGTTCTTCAGAGTCTCAGCAGTTATAGAAAGTGATGCCTAAAGTGCTTTGATAACATCAAGATCCTAAATGTGTTTAACATGTATACTGACAGGATTTGGTTTCCCAGCTGTTTTACAAAATACTTTTGTGGTGCTTTTCTTTCTTTTTAGAGAAGAATGATAACAAGAGAGGTATCTCTACCTTTTCTGTGATAAAAGAATGGCAGAATGCTGACCTAGGGCATTGAAAGCCCTCCTGCACATATGCAAAAATTCAAAACACACTGGTTTCAACTTAGTCATTTAATGCTATGCTAGATGAGTTGGGTGTACTTTCCACCTTTCCTATGGGTGACTGTGCAGCAAAGATTCCAAGGCAACATAGAAATCAGTTAAGCATCACTAGTTACAATATTCATCTAATTCTTGAGCATCTTGGTCTCCTGTTCCAGTGTCTTAGGACTCTACACGTATTTTCACCAGTCATTAGAAAAGAACTCAGAAACAATCTTAATGTTGCTCTCCCCTACATATAGTTTACCTTTTCGCTTAAAATTTACCTCTTCCATTTTCATTGAAAGTCTTTATCTATGATGGCTGCTCTATTTTATAAGAGCCTCTCACAGGAACATCTTGACTAATTACATGGCTTGCAGGGAGAACAGAGACCTCAAACACTGGATAAACTGGGACTATTTGCACAAAGAAAATTCATCAGAAGCTTAAAGATGGCCACTGGAGAAGCGAAATAGTCAAATATTGATCCCATTCAGAGAATGCACAGTACATTTTTTTTTCCTGCATTTTTTTTTGCCTCTCTCTATAATAATTTTGCTTTAAAGTGAATTTAACTAAGTGTACTAATTATGTTACCTTAAGTTTTTATTTTCAAAAGCTGAAGCTGTCTAAACTCCTAGTGTGAGGAGCTTAGAAGGTGACATTTCACTAATGACTGCTCTGAGAAATTGACAGAGATTGATAGAGTGTTTTTTAAAGATGCCCCCATGAGAAACGTCTCACACAAAATGAAAATGACACTGAATCTTTTAAAAACTAACTCTGTGTTGTATGTGTTCTTTTGTTTACAAGAAAGAACTTTGATAAAGAAGCATTTGAGGATAGTTTTCCAAATGTATTACCTGTGCATTTTTGGTCTTCACATTGTGTTAGACTACAGTTTTACTCCTGTAAATCATGCTAACTGAAAACTATTTACTGTTGCTTTGCATACCAGAAAGCATGTAGTCCAGGATTATGGTCCATTGTGGTCCAAGATGTACATTGTCAGCTGAAAGAGTATGCTGAAGGAGCAAATTTCCATGCAGAAGCATTCAGAGATCTGGTTTGGAAGGGGATACTCTTAGTAGAGAACACTTTTTTTCTGCTAAGTGTATTGGGTAGGTGGATATTTACCTTATAATTACTTTTTCTTAATTGCAGTATCCCATTATAGATATTGTTATCTCCTTATGGCTGGACTCGATGATCTTGAAGGTTTTTCCCAGCCATAATGATTCTGATTCTATGATTTCATTTACATGGGGATTAGTGAGAGATAACATTATACTTTGTTCTTTTGAAGGAAATTTAAGATCTGGAAAGATTTTCTGGTCACTCTCCATTGTCCACATGCATCTGTGGGTCAGGCACAGTTAGCAAAGTTTATTACCTGAAGTCCACATTTTGGTGCTGAACATCCTTCACCCTTCAGCAATCCCATCGAAAAGGATCATCTCCAAAGCTGATGACCACTAGTCTATATTTGCTTCCTGTAGAAAGACAGGAGTAATTCTGAGAAAACAGGAACAATATAATCTAGTCAAGTAATTTGGATAAACAGAAGATGCAGTGAACAGAACTGCCTGGTCATTGGGATTCAGTACGATTTTAAATGCAACGACAAACAAAAACACAAGCAAATGCACATTGAACAATAATACAATACACTTGTAGTTACACACTTCAAGGGTGCCCAGCAGCTCTCACATGAATAAGGTATGCAGTATGGCATTATGGGCATTTTTTTGACCCAAATGCACAGTTCCCTGTACTGAAACCACCCTTCACACTTCAGAGAAAACAATTCTCCATTGAATGATACTTGACTTTCATCCTAGAAAAACATCTTTTATATTCATCTTTTATGATAATTGAGAAGCAAGTCTGCATACCTCTAGACTTAATAATAAAAGTAAAATTAAGCAGGAGCAGGATATAAGTGCTGATAGGAAAGCTGCTATTCAACAGCACAGATGAATTAAGTCTAACAACCCCATCATTACTTGGAAGAAATTTGCTTCAGAAGAAATAATGAAAAATGAGGTATTTTATTCTCCCTTGACTCCCTTTCAGGTCTCTATTGGTCTTGTCTCTCTTTCAGAAACAAAAGTGAATGAGTGTAAGTAGAAAAGGCTATCTGCACTGAATCCTCTGCATCCTCTTGGTTCTTGAAAAATAATTAAAATCAGAAATAGAAGAAAGTGACTGAGATGGGAATTGTCATCTACTGAGCACGTGGTCATTAAATTTGATGTTCAGTTCTGTACAATTGTGTACAGTTCATAAAAATCTATTTCATTCACATGATTCCAGCTGAAGGGACATAATGTAGCAGAGTTTAAAGGGATGTTAATCATTGCTGCTCTCTGTTTCTTAAATTGTCATCCCATCATGTGTAATGCAGGCTTAAAATGCAATATTCTTTTCTTACTAGTATATCAATGCATTAAACTGTTCTTGATAAGAAGCATTGCTGGATCAATAAGACATTTTTTCCACATCTCCTTGCTGGTCCCCTGAGCCTCCAATTTCCATCCCAGCTATTCATTGAGTCAAATGACAGCAGATATTACAAGAAAAGACTTCAACACTTTTCCTAGTTTCATACCAGAGCCTTTCTAGCACTCCAGCTGTTATTCAGATGCTCGGGTTGAGGATTTTTTTTTCTTTATTTCTTTTGGACATTACCATACTGACCTTCATCTTTCTTTTTTTCAGTTACTTCCTCCCTGCAAAGCAACTATTACGACAATAGAGACCATTAAGGTCCAGTGCCTATGTCTGTAATTGAAGGTATCAGAAGTATTTTTTCTTTAGTAGCTTCAACAGTTTTCCAATGACGTGAGGCCTCCTAGGATCTACCTTTATCTTATTACGAAATATCAATGCAGCAATGTACATCAATGTGACTGTCTATCACTTGAAAGTTCATTTTTTCAATCTTCTTGTCAGTTAGACTTTATGTTAACACACCCAGGATCTTTGGTTCCCATGCATCACTGATTCCGCTTACCTGCCTTCAAGGCTTCTTAACCCTGGGCATGTTTTCTAGTTTCTTTGGTCTTGCTGATGGGCTCAGCTTCTCGACTAAAATCCAGTCCAATTTTGGACTAAAAGGGACAAATCTACTTTAATACCAGTTTATAAGGAACAAATTAGATACAAAAGCAAAAAACAGAAGACTTGGCACTTATACTTAAGGAGAGAAATTTGTCTTTTCAAGGTTACAGCTTATTACTGTCAAGGGATTTTATATGAGATGCTATGATAGGGAGCATGGTTTCTTCTTACAGCTGCCAGGCAGAGTGATACCGCGGAATGCACACTTACCACAAGAATCACTCAGATATTTGGTTCTGAATATTACAAAGAGCTGCATTTAAATCTAGCGTGACTCACGTATGCTACACAGGTTTGCGAGCATTATACCTGTTCTGAGTATTGACATGGAATGAATAAAACAAACAAAAAAAAAAGCAAAAATCAGGTGGCTAGCTTTTGTGACAGAGAGTTAAAGAAAAATAACAGCACAGAAGCAGTTTAGGAATGAGAGAAGATAGTTGTATGAAAAGCACCATCACAGCACACTATGATGTGGTATACGGTCAAGGTATGGGTGGGCAGACGGTCCAGGAGAAAGTAGGCCGCAAAAAGAGTAGAAACTCAACCAGTTCAACAGAGAACTGTAATCATTTAGAAAGAATCTGAAGGAAGACTGTGTGGCAGCATACATTAGCACAGATCAGTCTAAGGTAGAAATGTTGCCAACGTGCTGAATTTGACAAAAATAGACTATGTTGTTTACCCACGTAAATCACAAAATCCTGCTCTTGCCCTAGTTAACGTAGTGGTTAGTAAGGAGGAAGGACAAGAAAGGCAGAACAGGGGTAGTATGTCACTGTCAAGGGCTGTCAGAGTTAAGTAATTCATTGCGTAAGTTTTGTCTGTGAATACAACAAATGGACACTTACCCTCTGTACTGGTCCCCTCTGCTCAGGCTAATACAGTTGAGACAGTGCTAAGCCTCTAAGAAATTAAGGGCTCAAATCCAGGAATAATATTCACTTGCACAGCTCTGAAAGCAGAGAGGTCAGTGCTATCTGGTCTAGAGCCTTTGAAGTGCACTTCAGAGGTAGCAAGCACTGCAGGCAGGACAGGCTGCAAGCTGCTCAGGGTCCCTTGGCGAGGTGAGACTATCATCTTGTTTGTGAGACCGTATGTCAGTCTCTCTCTTGCCATCTTCTGACAGGGAAAAGGAGTTTTCGATTACAGCTGCAACAGCCTGAATGCTTCCAGCTATCCAAGAGATGCACTGGTTCAACATGTTATACTGTCAATTTTCTTAGTAATTTTGATGTTTTTATATAAACCCGTTCCACAAGAACTCTGTGATGACATTTTCATCCTTCTTCAGTAATCAAGAAAAAAGACCTCACAGTCTTTTTCTGTCATATAAATGTGACAACATTTGAGCAGAATCCTATAAAAATGGAAGAAATGCAAAAGTAGATCAGGTGTACCATCATTTTAAATCAGTGTTTGGGCTTGTGTTTTTTTCAACACTTAGGTTTGGCAATATTATTGAACTGTGTTTTATTCCTCATGATGCAGAACTGAATGAGACAACCCAACCTAACTTCTGATAAAATGGGGACAACAGTATGGCTTCTTTAAATGACTTCTATCTTAACTTTGCTAAATTTGAAAGTATTTTCCTGACATTCAGAGGCAGAAATACATTCAAAGTATTTTTCCATTTTGAATTTTACCAGTAAAAATATTTAGAAATTATTATTGTAATCCCAATGACAATAATTATAAATTCATAAAAAATTGCTTAGAGGAAATTATAGATAAATTTAGAGTGAAGAGGGAACTTTTAAGGAAAGTTTAACATCATAAAAGCACATTCAAAAATGCACTAATTTTAGCAGGTGTATCACTAATAGAGTGTTGATTACACTCTCCTATTTTTTACAGCTCTTAGTTCACAAAGTAAGAAATTCAGTTCCTCTCAAAAGACTATATGATGTTAGTTTGGAGAAGGTACACTGAGCTCTTTGTCTTTAATAGGGAGGTGGATTTCTTTACTGAAGAGGAAAATGGATTTCAGCTTTAACTATAAATCTGGCGTTTCCATAACTGAGAAGCCCTAAAAGATCACACTATAAACTTCAAGGTAAAGCAAAAGAGTCTTGTGAAAAAATGATTCTACGGGAACTTCTATTCCTTTTTTTTTTTTTTTTTTTTGACTGTTGGCTTGCTGTTTTTTTTTTTATTTATTTTTCTCTAGGCTTAGCCTTTCCATGCTTCTCCTTAACTTCAGGTCTTCCCTCTTGCTTCTCTTTTTCTCTTTGATTTTATTCTTTGTGACTTTTCCCCTTAACTATCTGTATTCTCCAGGGGTCCTCTGAGGGCATAATTCAGAATTTCATGATTATAATGATTAGATTGACCTTCTATATAATTTAGATTCATTTTTAACTTTATCAATAGTAAGCTTTTACTACAGATTTAGCCATATAAATAGTAATATGACTTTTGGTGAAAAAATAAAGTCATTTTAGTAAGAACAACAAATACAATCTACACATCAACCAAGGAAACTGTCATTTAAATACAGGATTAGTATAATATCCTGGATAGAAACCATACTGCTAAAGTTAGACATTCAAATGTTTGAAAATGTATCATTTAAGATTATGGAATCAACCTAAAAATATTTTTTCTTTTTTTAAAAGTTTGGCTGCTTTTAATCTGCCACCTTATTAAGCAACAAGGAGGTTGCATAACTACTGGTTCAAGAACCGAAAGATGATGTTTTCATGAAATTATCCAACTCCAGGGAACAGGAAGAAAAAAAAGAATATCAGCAATCTACGAAAATGTTATAAGACTCCGTTTTTTTCTTTTGACTGATAGTCCAATTCTTGTATATGTCATATGCTTCAGTGTAATAAAAATAGTCTGAAAGAGCTCAGCTCAAGTGCTACAGCAGTGGATGAATGTTAAAGTGGCACTCTTCTCAGGCTGATGTTTTCTATCTCTTGTGATTATATGTGCCCTGGTTATCCGTGTTGTTCAGCTCTGGCTGTGTTGTGTGAGGCAGAAACACCCCCAAAATATTAACTCATGGGTGACTGCTGTCACATTTAGACCTGTCCAACTGCTTTATTAAGTAGGTGAGTATGTATTTCTTTGTGAAGATTTCAGTGCTGCTCTTCCTGTTCTGCTGGCTGGTCTAACAATAACATTAGGACAACTTGTCTGAGTACTTTTGCACTTCTGTGACAAATGTGAAGTGTTTTGTTTAGATTTTAGATGAATGGAACTTTGGGTCATTTATCTACTGCTGTTTTCTTGTCTCCATTTATAACTTTCTTTTCACCGTTATAAGGAAACAATACAGACCTCTGTTAACAAGTTTGTTTCCCATTTTCTGTTCTGAAGGATTTACCGAGGGTTTTTGATATGACATACACTGGCTTTTTCTTTCTTAGCAGTATGTCTTTGACTACCCTCAGGACAGAGAACTCCTTTGTCCTAAGAAATTGTGCGCCATTTTAACAGAGTTAAATTTAAGAGATGACCATTTTCCTCATTTGTGATTTTCAGTGAAAATGCTTTTATTCTGATAGAATATTGAACTAGTAATGGACAGCAAGGCTTGATTAAGGATATTGTCAAAGCATAAAGACCATTTTTTCCCCTGAGGACATACAAGCTTAACCATGCACAAATTGCCTGAAGCAGGTGGGTTAGGAGGAAGACTGGCTAACCTGCTCCTGGTTGTATACATAGTCCCAGTGTACTGTTCATTTTCCTTCAACTTATTAACTCCTTTTTCTCTGCTGTGCCTGAGTTCTGCACACTCTGTCCTTGCTGTTCAGGGACTCAGCATTCCCAGTCTGTATGCACACCCCGTCTCCTCTGATTTCAGGATCCTTTTCACTTTTCACAATCTTCTGCGCTTCCTGGGCTGTTACTGAAATCTAGACCCACAAACATGGTTTCTGCTTGCTGCAGTATTTTGGCCTTTTTTAAAAAAAACATTTACTAAAATACAAATTCCTGGCTCAGAATGAAGATAGGGAGAGATTATCTCCAGCACACAACAAAGCCGCATTTTAAGTATGTACTTTCTGAAGGTAACTTTATGCTGATGTGTTTTCTGTATTTGAGGATTTTCATAGGAACATATATAGTATAGCCTATGTCCAAGGTGGAAGTCAATGTGAGGATATAAGCACAAACACTATAGTTTTTGTCAGGACTGACAGGAGCCCTGATGAAAGTACAAAACTATCTGGCTCAGACAAACTACTGCAGTTCTACCTCTGTCTGAATTTCCTGCCCTGGAAACAATATTATTCATGGTGAATCCAGGCTTGAGATGTGCCTGGACAGCTGGTAAGCTAAGGATTGTACACAGGTGAATACACATCGTAAGGTTGATTTAGGGCAGTGATGAACTTTATCAGAAGTTAGCAACACTTCTTAAAAATGTTACGCAATAAAAAATAAAAATAAATAAATTAAATAAATAAATATGAACTGATGAGCAAGCGGTACAAAACTAACCACAGTTACATTGCATTTCCCTTTATGTCACTATTAGTTTTAGAGATTCAACACTGAATCAAATCCTTCCTACTATTTAATAAACAAATATGCTCTGTTTTCTGCAATCATCTTGTCTGTGAGATTATTTCTGCTTGGATTCTTTTTATCCTGGGCTGTCCCTTACCTACATGTGTTAAGTAACAAACAGCACAGCAAAATATCCAGGCAAGATGCTTTCTTTTACAGAGATTTTTACTCTGGATAATGTAAATAACATTTGGTGTGCCCCTTAAGTTAAAGATAGTACTACTTTTGTTGCTCTTATTTTAGGTGTAAATTTATTTTTAGAAGGTGATTCATACAGGAAGATTTAATGTTTCTTTACCTCACAGGACATGGACAAAAAGTGTTCTGTTGTGAAGAGTCTATTTGTTTCTGCTCTGACTGCTTGCAAGTGCCTATCAATTATGCAATACTGCATACCATGGTACATTTATCCACTTTAAAAAGTAGAAAATCACCACCAAAAATTTTAAATTCTATCAAATATATCAAAATAATTGTCTTATTTCAGTACTTTAGATTATCCTTATGCTTTACAGGGGATTTCCTAGCTGATAAGTTTAGTTACCTTGGAGAATTCAGCAGAAATTACTTGTGTCATAAGTAAGCTTCCTTCTTTTTCTACATAGTAAATATTCAGATTCCTTTTCATACTAGGGAGAGCTGAAGCAAAAGAACTGAAACTTTTGTATTCTCAATATCTTTTTTTTTTCTCAATATCATTAGAATAACCACCTGGACTTTAGAATTGCACGGGGTACATGATGACTAGTTGTTTAGCTGGGCTTTCCCCACTTCCATTTATTTTGTCTTGGAAGATAATATTATCCATATTCAGCAGTTCCCAGAGAGGGAAACGCTGCTTAAGGACCAAATGATGTTACTCTAAAGATACTCTAATTCATTGTTTGACTGATATTCCTGGGATGGAAAAGCTTATTTGTAGGATGTATTTTGAAGAACATCAAATGTGACAAACTGATTAAAAGAATATTTTGGCCTTTCTTTGAGGAATGATAGACCAGTAGACATTTTAGGTAGATTTGAGGCAGTATCATATGGGAAAGTAGATATATGTTAGAATTGTTTATGAAGCAACAGTAGAGAGGTCTACAGCTGATCTTTTTGAACCTCCTCTGGGAAATGCAAAGATGAGTACTTATAGTGTGAAATGTCCATATAGGACTTTGCAGAATCTAATATACCAATTTTAGATCCTGGTGTTAGAATCAAAACTGCTCTTAACGTGTTTTGAGAAACTGCAGTATTAACTTTTGTGGGGCTGAAGTAGCCCCAGTGCAAGTATATGCAGAAGTAGGCTCACGGCAGTTACTACATTAGGTAAGCAACCTGTCTCTGGCTCAAGTGCAGCTTTTGTTTATTTAATGCACATTTAATTACTTTGTACACAACACCAACCTATTTCTTTCACAGAATCACAGAATGCTTAAGGTTGGAAGGGACCTCTAGAGACCATCTAGACCAACCCCCTGTGCTCCAGCAGGGACACCTAGAGCACGGTGCACAGGGTGGCATCCAGACAGGTTTTGAAGCTCTCCAGAGAAGGAGACTCCACAACCTCTGTGGGGAGACTGTTCCAGGGCTCTGTCACCCTCACAGGAAAGAAGTTCTTCCTTGTATGGAGGTGGAATTTCCTGTGTTTCAACTTACACCCATTGTCCCTCATCCTGTCACCAGCCACCATGGAGAAGAGCCTGGCCCCATCCTCCCTATAATCACCCCTCAGATACTTGAACATGTTAATCAAATCTCCTCTCAGCCTTCTTTTCTTCATACTAAACAGGCCCAGCTCGCTTAGTCTTTCCTCATATGACAAATGCTCCAGTCCATTGATCATCTTCGTGGCTCTACACTGGACCGTCTCTCAGTGTCCTCCTTGTCCTGGGGAGCCCAGCACTGCACACAATACTCCAGGTGCGGCCTCAACAGAGCAGAGTAGAGGGGAAAGATCCCCTCCCTCCACCTGCTGGCAACGCTCCTCCTGTTGTCAACCAGGGCTCCCAGATCCCTCTCTGCGGAGGTGCTTTCCAGCAGGTCAACCCCTAATCTGTACTGGTGCCTGGGGTTATTCCTCCCCAGGTGCAGGACCTTGCACTTGTCTTTGTTGAGCATCACGAGGTTCAACTCTCTGCTCAACTCTCCATCCTGTCTAGGTCTCTCTGAATGGCAGCACGGCCCTTGCGAGTGTCGACGAGTCCTCCCAGTTTGGTGTCATCTGCAAACTTGCTGAGGGGGCTCCAAGTCATTGATGAACAAGCTGAAGAGCACCAGGCCCAGTACTGACCCCTGCAGGACACCACTGGCCACAGGCCTCCAACCAGACTCAGCCCCATTTATCACCACCCTCTGGGCTCTTCTATCCAGTCAGTTCTCAATCCACCTCACTGTCCATTCATCCAGTCCACACTTCCTAAGCTTTCCTATGAGGATGTTAAGGGAGACTGTGTTGAAAGCTTTGCTGAAGTCAAGGTAGACCACATCCACAGCTCGCCCATTATCTCTAAGAAATAACCAAAGGGAGAAATTCATGAAGAACTGGTCAATTCTAGAGTCACTTCTAGTTAATTTACTCAATTCATATTAATTCACTGATGCTAAGTCCCCCAGCATTTTCTTTTGTTTCTTTCTTCAAATTTGAGAAGTCTCATGAGAATGATGATAAAACTTGTGCTATACTGATTGCATGGTCAGTCACCAGAGCTATAGACTATATGAAGTTGTCTTCACTGTGAGATTTTAAACAGGTTTAGCCTTTTTATTACTGTCTCTATACACAATTCCTGCTTTTGTTTACATACAGTCATCACTGACCCATGTAGGAGGAAAGGTGCAAGGACCTCATTCTGTAATGCAGCCCTACAGCCCCTCATATGAGGAAAATTTTTTGTAAACAGTGGTATGAACAAGGGATTTGATCAGGATCATCACCTAAATCATACACACACACACACACACACACAAAGAAAATATTTTTTAGTAAAATGCAGCTTACAATTTAAATTTAATTCCCAATACATAATAGGGAGGAATACTTTTGATAACTTTTTAAATAGGAATGAAGGGAATTTGGAAATAGGAAGAAATATGCAAACTGAAAATAAAAATGAAAGGAGAGACAATACTGAAAGAGTTGTATGAAGGTGGCTTGCAATCAAGGTAAAAAGACTTAAAGAATAAGACAAAAAGATAGAGCTAATCCTATACAGTTCCTAATTCATATTTTGTAGTCAGATTTGCTGGAACAAACTTGTTCTAGAATCAACAGACGTAATCAGTTGCCCAGGTTGGTCTGGTCAACCTGAAATGTCATGCTTTTTTGAGGGGGAATTTGCAGAAACTTCTGAAAAAAAATGCAAGAAAAATATCCTATTTCTGTGGGCAGAGAGAACTGGCAGAGAGAACAGAATATCTGTGCAGAGAACTGGCTTTTCATCACTCCAATTCAAATGTACTTTCAAGCACTTTCAATTCAGGAAGTTTTTGCAGCTCAGCTATTTTCAACCTTATCAACCTATTTGAGAGAAGAATAGGATACGCAAAATTATGCACTACAGATTTCCTTTTTCTTTTCTTTCTTTATTATCTTGCGTGAAGACTGTAATTTAGTAATACATGACTATTGTTTTATTTTTATACTATTTTTATTTCCATACTAATATTTTTTTTGCCTGCTAATTATCCTCTTACAAGTCAAGATCACATGTAATAACCATCATTACAGTGAAATCTTCTTCCTAGATTCTGTCCTCACGTGGACTTGTGGGTTTCTTCTTGAAATCAACAGGAATTGCATTGTGTATTTGGGAGGAGTGATCAGCCCTCAGTGCCTATTTTGAGGTCAGGGTTACTTTTTTTCAATTTCCATTTAGGTCATAACCTTCAAATCACTGGAACTTCCTAGCTAAAAAAGAAAACAAGTTTATCGGCGAAAAAATAATGAGGAACAATGATCAAGGCTCTGCATCTTCTTTGCAATGTACAATTAAAGAGAAAATCCGATATCTCATCATTTTCTCTGCCTGTTTGTTATATGTATGTCTTCACACTGTTCCTGGCTCAAAAGCTTTTTGGAGAGGGATTATGTGCTACTTGATGTTTGTGCAATGCCTAGTAGCATGACTAGTCCTTAGGTTTAATTCGATAACAAATGTGATGCATAACAGAAATTACCTGCAATAAGGCCAGTTAACAACATTGGTCCTGAACTCTGAGTGTCTGCAAAGTTCAAAAGTTTTTGAAGGAGCAGATTTGGTGCAGTGCTCCATTCAATTAAATAAAGCTATTATCAACTTCTGAAAAGGCAGCTAACCAAACAAAGCAAATATTTTTTGTGCTTCTGAGTAAGTGAATTCTGAGTTCTCAGCACTGCTCAAATTGTTTCAAAGTAGAGTTTTCTACTGTACATACAGAGTTTGTGTCATGGCAAATGTCTTTTTATTTGAAACAATGATGTGTTACTACAGTTTTCCAGAAAAATAATTGTGTGTTATCAGTTTGCATAAAACACTTTTGCCAATAATAGCAGGGAACTCTTAAGACAATATCCTGAAGACATCAGACTTGTTCCTGTAGTGGATTATTGGAAAATAAGCAAGTCAATATATACGATAAGAAATACTTTTTTTTTTTTTTTTTTTTTTTTTTGTGAGAATGAGCTCTTCGTATTTTTCTCTGGTGTTGTATGGGAAATACATGTATGTTAGGAAGCATAAACTTTGCAGTAGACACATATTTATGAAATCCAGAAAATTATAACTGGCCTGAATAGTCTGTGTATCATATCTAATGTGTCAGATAATAAAATCTGCATAAAGAGCCTGTTACCAGATTATATGTAAAATATGCAGATTATGACATGTTCATCGTACATATATTTGAACCATCTCTTTGAAAAGATAGTACAGCTTTATGTAATGAAAGAGTCTTTCATGGAAAGAACATGCAAAATGAAAGAGATTGAGGAGAGCAGATTTGTTTCACTTTTGCTTTTCCTAAAACTGAGGCACTATGTCCTGAAACTTTGAGATTCCTTTAACAAAGTTTCTTTACATAACATAAAACTTCCTATATTTCTGATCTTTTTACTCTTGTCCCACTTTTCCCACTACACAGGCCACATCCTTTCTATCTTGTTTCTCTGAAAGGCAGGAAAAGTTGAAATAACTTCTTTTTTTTTTTTTTTTCCAGAATTCAACTGAGCCTTGCCTCAAAAGCAAGCTGAAAAAATTGTTACCTATGCTTAATATTGCATAATAAGAACAATTTTTCTCATCTAAAATAAATAAATACCCAACTACAAAGGATGATGATATTGCAAAGTGCAGATAGATGAACAGAGAAATTATTGTGTTTACTGTAGCAATTCCTCAGCAAAATGGAGATCTGATTGGACTCCACATCTAACAACTTGTGTTTGCATCTCATTCAATATCCCTTTGCATTGCCTGACAACATTTATTAACAGATATCTACCTGCTAGAACAATCCAGTTCTTTAGTGTGATAAGGCATAGATGTACTGTACTTGATAAGCACAGAGGTGTTGATATTTCTTGTCTCCTTTTACAACATTTGGAAACACTGAGGATTTACAGTGAATGAAATCAATGACACTGGATGTAACTCACATTTTTATTTCAATAGTTCTACCTAAAAGGATGAGAAGTATGTGCTGCTAAATAATATCTACAGCTGATCATTTTTGACGTTTGTTAGGAGTTATTTCCCAGTTATTTCTTGATGTACAATCACAGTCTTAATAATGATAATGGCACTATTTTCTGTCTAAGTGAAATTCACAATG
Organism: Tinamus guttatus; assembly: GCF_000705375.1. Next base: position 266,684 of record NW_010586516.1, read on the forward strand.
TAGAGAAGGCAGATGCGTTATTGGTCATATTTTATTTTGAAGAGCTTCATACTTTGGGCATCCAGTGACCAGTCCAATGGAAAAGTTCACTAAGATTTGCCAAGAAAGAATGTAAGGACTTCAGGTTGCTACTTTCTTCCTTCATCATGTTTTGTTATGTTCAAAGACCAGAACTGGGAATATTTCTATATATCAATACCCTCTAAAATTCTATGATTGTGACACTCTGAAACCATAGTTCTGAATTCCTATATATTTTTGATCATTTTAACCTTAACACCAATGTTAATCTGTGACAAGGTGAGATAAAACAGTTAAAACCCCTGTTTTCTTCCCTATAATTTATCTGTGCACTTTGAAAGATTTGATAACGTTTTCCTCCAAAATATATGTGTAGAAAAGAGTAATCTCAGAATTGTTTTACCTATCTTTAGCATTTATAATAATATTTGGTGCATACTGGATTAGTTTTGTTTTGTTTGTTGGTGCAATTTCACTAAAAAGAACTGACTTGAGAGCCTTTACTGCCATAACTCACTGCTTCAAGCAGTCTGCCAGAGTCCATATTTGGCAAACTGCAAGGTACAAAATAAGATATAGCCAGTTTTGAGTTCCTTTTATTTCACTAGAGTTCTGTAAAAGTGTTCATTAATTTGCATAGTTTATCTAGATCTGGTGCTGTATTACACTGTTATTAATTATTGCTTTATCTGTCCTGAGATGCCCTCTCTCTTAGGTACTTGTAACTGGCATTATTTTGGTAATTCGTTTTCCCTTGCAAACCCAGTGAGATGTATTTATGCTCACGTGCGTGTCTGTGTGCTTGTGTGTGTATGCTTCTTTACAAATCGAACCCTCCCTTAGGTTAGGAAGGAAGTATATGCTTCCTTTCTTAGCCTTGCTTGAGCTGAGGTTTGGATTTCTGAGCCAGATACCTCAGGTCAATTGTGCTCATTTTTATAGACCTATAGGTATTTTTCTCCTCCATCATTTTTCTCCCAGACTCATCCTCTTTTCCTAGGTATCAGGTGTCAGAGACATGTCTGACAGTATCAGTGATTTTACTCAGTAGAATTCGAGACCATTAAGAGGTTGTCTGGAAAATTAATTACAATGAAATAGGATCAATTTTTGGTCCACTCTGCTTCTTCAGAAATCCACAAAATAAAATGAACCCAAGTTTAAGGGGTTTAATAACAACACAGGACATAAAAATCATTTGAGTGTGAGAGACAAGGTGTGTAAGATCTGAATAAGACTCCCAGGAAATTTGAAGGAATAGACACATAGTTCAGCCCTATCCCTATTAAATGCAGACACAGGACTTGGGTGTCAAAAGACCAAGTTTTTCTTTGTTGGTGATAACTGATGATGGGACGTTGAGAGCCAAAACAAATGCAGAAAATAAGAAATATTTTGATATGAATTCATATGTGAGCTGGAACTAATACCAGAATAGCAGCAGTGCTAAAGACAGATCTGCAGAGGGGTTTAATGGGTCTGTTTATCATTGAAATCAATTGGAAATCAGATGCTTTGATAACTTCGTGAATTAGAGCCAAAATGATTTGCCAGAAGTGACACAAGAAATTTATGATAAAGAAACAAGTCAAATCTGAGTCTCCCATTTCCCTGGCTGTACTACTGCGAGAATGAAGTTGCCATGGCAATAGGTGATTGACAGAAAAATATTTAAAAGGAAGGTAATTTTTTTTATAGGGTTTCTATAAAGGCTCCCATTGAATTCAGTGGACTGTGAATTGAAGACTCAGTGTTTCTGGGGAGAAGAGAAACCAACAATCTATAATGCCTACAGAATGCTTAATATATGAAAAGATGATCTGCTAAAGCCTTCTTTCAGTTCTGCCAGCAGGACATTTTATTTCAGCAATTTTACTTCACTGTATCCCAAGGCAGACAATCCTGCTGTGCACAAAGTTGGGTTAATTCGGTCAAACATACTGGCCATGTCAACACACTCTAGGTGAAATTCTTACATAGCTGTTTTCTATTCAGTGATTTCTTATTAGCATAAGGCCATGTTTTACAATCTGAAGTGTGTTTAAATTTTGTTTTCAGGATCACTGAGCTATTTGTTAGGTTTATCATTTGTTTTCTGAGGCCTTTTGGGGCATGTGCCCTCAAACTACAGAATTTCATTTATTCATCAAGCTGATTAGGTTGTTCCTTCTGCATCTATACACATTTCTGTACACACAAAATAATATGTGAACACTTTTTGTCAGGACAGTATTAACAATATCAATTAAACTTGATTTAAGAGTCTTATTGGTGATCTATAAGAATTTACCTATTACATGAATCCAAATCCAAATCATATGACATAAATAAATGTCAGGTGACTTTTTACACCTTGATTCTGATAGCTGCCTAAAATGAAGCAAGGCCAAATTTTTAAATGGAGACTACTAATATTTTCTCCTTCCTTTCTGATACCTAATTAGGAAATAACTGCTAGTAGTGTGTTTTCAGAAAGTGCTAGGGATCACCTTTGAATATTCCTGCTCTTGAATTTGACTGTTCTCAGGCACTCAAAAACCGATATTCATTGCTACTAAGAACTTTTGGAAATCCTGCTTTGAATAACTCTCCCTTTCATCCACTGGACATTAAGAGTCTTTTGCATCTGACCACTCGATATCTGATTTCAGTTTCTTCAGTTATCTTTTTTTTTCTATATTGGTTTGCATTTTTCTTACTTAATTCATTTAATTTATTTTACATGTTAAAATAATTCAACAAATTTGGTGAATTATGATTTAGAAGTCTTTAATTGTTCAGAGTAGTCTCTTCAACAGAAAAGGAAAATAACGTAATGAGAAAAATAATATATTATTTGAAAGGGGATAATTTCCTTATCTGGGATGGCTGGTTGCAATTCCACTTGATATATAAGGAAGACTCGCTAACCATTATTAATGCTTTCTTGTAGATGATATCCTGAAATTTAATACTGTAATATGTTATCCCTACAGCAGTGGATGTACATCAGCTAACATTTTAAGGTAATGCCCATTAAGATCAATGTCAATTAAATACAATTCACTGTTTGAATATCTATCAAAGATATTTAATTTACCATTAGTGCTAACAGAATGATGTATTAGTCAATTAAGACAGCATTGACTAAGAATCTTAATTAGGTATTTAATTTTTAGCTAGATTTAAACTAAATGAAACCAATGATTTCAACACTTTCCCTTGGTCTAGAATGTCTTTTTATTTCAAGGAATTATATCCACTTAAACTTAGTATTAAGTATCTTTGGTCAACTTGTACCGCATTTGTGATTTATTTTCATTACACTCATCTATATTTTCATTACTCTTATTGAATTCCATCAAATTCTTTAGTAATCCTTGCATTCCTTGCTCTCCTTTACTACTTTTGCTTGAATATTCATGCCTGATCTGTATTCTTGTGTGCCTAAGACTGGAGCATGCCTGTTTACTCTCCAAAACCCTGCTCTGGCCTAGATCAGTCAGTTCTGTATTCTTGTGTGCCTAAGACTGGAATTCTATCTGCAGTCACAGACTAACTTTTGTCATTGAGTCTACAAGGGCTGTCCTGATGAGTCAGGTGGTAAAGAACAGCAGATTCTGGCTTTGAAATATTTATCTAGGAATTATAAGGAGAGAGAGAAAAAAAAGGGAAGAGAGAAAATCAGATTTAAATGCATTGTTTTCTGTCAGGAGAAACCTGCAAAAGAGAAAAGGAGAGGATAATATACCATTTCAACTGGACTGAAGCACACGAATTTGATGTTTTGATTTTTCTATTATATAATAAAGGATTCAAGACTGAAACATAATATGCCAATATTTTTTATATTCCATGTTTAAGAAATTTGAGTTATACTTGTTTTCAGCATTTTCTTCTGAGAAGTTTAATATTTTGAGGTATCATCGCAAAGTGGAACAAAATAATTCTGATGTCTCATAAAATCAAAATTTCATTCTAATGTATCTCAGAGTACTCAAAGCTGAAAAGAAATTAAAGACTCATTCCAAATGGAGAATAACATCGCACTAGAATTTAAATCTAGTTTATATTAAAGTTCACTTACATAGCAGTGAATAAAAAGTGGATCAGATTAAGCAGCAAGAAAGAGGTATTGCATATATATGAAATGAGAAAACCCTTTTGTTTCATGCAGCTAAGCAATGCTGGAATAGCTATAGATTTACAGAATCATGAATTCAGAATCAGAATTTAACCAGCTTGGTTAATTCATTTAGTATCATTTGGTGTTTTTTCTCTGACTAGTTTTATAGTCTGCTTTTTCATTCAACTGCTTAATATTAACATGGTATATGGTTTAATAGATTTTTTTTTAATAGAAACATGAAAGAAGAGAATTAAAGATGGCAGCCTTTTTCATGTTTTCTAAATAATCTTTCTAGAGTTTTAATGAAGTGTTGGTTTCTGTTTAAAAATCTGCTTTGGCTCCTCTGAAGTGAATGACTTCTGTTTAGCTGCTAAGGGAAGGGGCCTGGGAGATGAGGATTACAATATTGTTATTGATCTCCTGGTACTAAAGCTAATCCTATTGTGAAGATTTGAGATGGGAAAATTATGTTATACTTGTCTTATTTATTGTACTTTTCTGTAAGTATCCACTAGCTGACACTGTCAGATATGGGATATTAAGCTGGATGACACTTTGATCTAATACAGTGTGGCAGTTGTTTTAGTCTCACGAAAGAAAATTATGTTATAAAGTATTGAGAGTAAGAAACGGAGAGGCACTGAAAAGGTTGCAAAGATTACAAAATGAAGATAACAGTTTCTCAAAAAAATACAAGTTAGGAAATGAAAATTAAGGAGTATGACCATTTCAACTATCTGCCATGCAGAAAATGCTGATGTGAGATTTTTGGTTCCGAATGTGGTTTTAAAGCCAAGAAATGTAGTGAAGCCTGACTTTGTGACCTTTTTTAGTCATCAGTACCAGATGACTCTACAAACAGCCCTTGAACCTCTTTGGGCACTTGTTAGGTCTCCCTGCAAAAAGCTGTGAAATTCTGGAAACAATCTTTCCGTATGCATACTGGCAATACTACTTTTGACTATTCCTAGTTCTCACACCTTTCATTTCCAAATTTCTGTTCTTAAGAAATTCCACTGAGTAGCAGTACTGGCTGAAGAATGCATATTTTTCAATCATCCACAGGAAGAAAGTTTTACTGGTGGGTATTTTAATAGAGCACTCAATATGTGCATAGGATATATATATACACACATGCGTTTCTGTAATTCTGATGAAATTTCTCTATACTTGATTAAAAGCCCATCTTATGGTTATGTAATCTCAGTGATGCCTCACTTTTTTTTAGCAAAATAGTAAAAAGCCTTCTTTTACATATTTAGATTTAGAAGATGAAAACAAACAAAAAAACACAGAACTATGCTGCCCTGCTGTTTTTTTTTTCTATTGCTTTTTCAACTTTTTGCTTTTCTCAATCTTATTCTAATCTGTTCATTAAAAAGACAACATGATCAAATAATATATGTCTTTAATATTGCCTTTTTAAGAGCTCATAGTTTTCTTAAATTCATCTGAAATACAAGTTACAGAAAAAGGTGAAAAAATTTAAAGCTGATTACATGCCCCTTTCGTGTTCTATGTATGTACCTCTATACAAGGCTTCCTTGAAACTCTTAGATAATGAAAGAAATGAAATATATTCTGAAAAATATGATTTTCAGCTACTCTTTCTAAAATAACTTTAATTTTGAAGTACATGAGTTTAAAATGCTCCTTTTTTGGAAGTCTGAAAATTTTACATTTCTGAGATTTTTCACTTGAGAACTGGATGTTCAAAACTCCTCTTATTCAGGCAAAAAAAAATCAGAAAATTATATTTAAAGACTCACTTTGATTCTCCTTTAAAAGCTATTTGAATCCTAAGGCAACAAGAATAAATCTTAAATAAAGGGTAAGAACAACTAAGTCTTCAAATTTATTTATTTGGTTTATTAAAAGTACTCTTGTATCCAAAAGGTACACTTATATCCCTGGATCCTTGTATATAAGAAAATTCTGTGTTGGAAATTTAGTATCTAGAAATTAAAAAAAGATTTTTTTTTGAATCTGGTATAATTTACAAAGAACCTAAAACTTATTTTGATATTCTAGTGCTAAATGGTATATGTTAACATTTTTCTTGTTAGCCAAAAGTATCTCTCTTACTCTGTTTTTTATTCTTTCCTCAAAATAAAAATTCTATTGATCTAAAATATTTTAAAAAAATCATCCCTATTTACTTCTTTACTTGCAAAATTTACTCTGTTTTGCTAAATCAGCCTACTGTGTCTCTATACCTAGGTTATGTCTTCTCTCCATCTCACAAGTTTTACCTTTCCCTCTCTGTCTGAAATCCACTTAAAAGATTCATCTAAAAATACACAAAAATATTTGCTGGATTATGTCCAAGGTCATAGAAAGTTCCACGCCAATAATCATGCTCAGTTTTCAAATGTGAGGACCGAATTTCAGATTATTAAACACATCCTATTCTAAAAAGGAATTTATCACTCATCATACACCATTATTAAAGTATGTTTGTATAACCTCATATGTGCTGTCCATATTGAAAGGATTTTAACTACTGCCTGCAGTTCTTGCTTACAAAAATAAGTTCTGGTTTGAATACCTAAATTCACAGATTTAACCAATAAACCTCTGTGGTTCACAGGCTGGAATGGCTCATCCAATACAGGATATTATGGATATTCTTTGCCCAGTGGACACAGATTCTTACCTTCCTTGACCTTTTTAGTCTGGCACTGTCATCTCTTTATAGTCTCTATGCCTTGCTAATTTAGATTTCTAAAGTCATATAAAAAAAAGAAAAAAAAACCCTAAAAAGACAAAAAAGGAAAATACAGGGAAAAAAATCCACTGAGTTCTTTAGTTTTGATAAACTGTGGCTTCTTCACAGGTTTTCTCTCTTTTATCTCTTTATCTCTATTCTTAATCTGTTGCTCATTGATCATCTTTTCTTAAACAGTCCATTAGGCTACAGGAAGGAATATTATTATGTTGATATAGTTATCACTTCCAAATTATTTTTTCTTTTTAAAATTCTTCTTTAATGACTTGAAGTTTAATAAATCCTGGAAATAAGGATTCCTATTATAACCCTGTCAGCAGGAGGGCAAGAGTCTTTGACTATAAAACTTGAAAAAGAATACTAATAAGATAAAGAAATTACAAGTTTCAAGCAGAGCTCAAACTCTTTTTCATCTAAATATAAAATGGCAAAAAAAGAGATTTCTACTGTTCAAGGATTTTCAAGCAGATCATTGGCAGAACAAGTCTGAGATGATGTAACCAGGGGAGTATGAACTCAACTGCCAGTCTTGCATGCACGCCAAATCTTATTCTTGAACAAATAATCCCAAGCAATATCTGTTTGTATATTTTTACATTTACATTTAATATCTATTTGTACTTTTTTAAAATGGTGGTTTTAAGAATTAATTTATTCATTTCTACAATGGAAAAATATAAACGGAAACTGTAAGTGTTGTTCACTGCTTCTGAAAATGAGCTTTTAAAAATGAAAAATAAATAAAAGCATAAAATTATACATAATAGTTTTTGCGGATATGTGAATCTTATGAGTTTGATCTAAATTGTCTGGGATTTGATTAGCTAATTCCTAGTTTATTATCTTCTTGTTTCACTGTTCTAAATGTGTGTAAATAGCGTGATTACACTGATTTTGGGCCAGTCTACCCTTTCTGTAAGCTGCAGAAAAGCTGCATTAACTCCCTGATTTTCTGATTTTAAAGTTACTTTATTTCTTGACTTTTGTATTTTGGGTTTCTCAGACATTTCTATAATTTTTAGACAAAATAAAGGAAATTTTACATTGCAGAAACTATCCCAGTGTGCACAATACCTTCTTATTCTGGTACTTGGCAACTCTAGTTGTTTCAGCTTCTGTCTCCCAAGGCTTCCTTGTTCTCTGGTCTGTAATTAAGAAGTAGGAGGACTAACACTAGTCAGTTTAAAATGCAGAACTTCCCTTGCATTCAGTCAGAACAGAATAGATTACTGGGATGTAGATTTCTTTTTCTTTTTTTTTTTTTTTTCCACCAAAGAGTGGTTTTCCTTAAAATTGTAGACTGGTAATAATGAAGGGATCCTAGTATATAAGTTATACAAGTTTCTTTTGTTCTTTCAAACGTTCTTCAGTTAATATATGTGCAGTTGGGCAAGTTGCTAGATTGGAAATACTTTTATCGTGATATATCTTTTATTGGGACATATGTGCTCTAACTTGGAAAGCCTTCTTGACATTCTGATGTGGAAGGTACTTAACTGCACACGCAATTACTAACTTAAGACTTTTACAGTTCTTCTTAATGACTGAGGCACTGACTCGAAGTCAAGAAGCCAGTTTCACATTTTTTTTCAATAAACCCTAGCAAAATTAGGTCTTTAGGTGCACCCTTTTTAGTCAGACAAATTTTACATTTAGTTTCCTTCTACATATGCTCAAGTTACTAAGTCTGTATGGTACATATTTTGGTGTAGGAAGATGTAACGCCCTGTACTAGCTGAGCTGAAAAAAAAATAGGCAAGTTTCCAAGCACTTCAGATTTGCTGGACACATTTCTGGAGTGGATCCTTGGTCTTATTTTCAACAGTATAAGAAACCTAGAAGAAAATACAAATTCATTGCCAGAAAAAAAATATAGTTGACACAGTTTAAAGAGTGATAGAAAGCATAACATCATTTTTAAGAAATAATGTGGAGTCCCTTGAGTAATGGGTGAGATTCAATGACAACCAGTTTGAAAAATTAAAATTGCAGTATCTGGGATTTGTGTTTGAAAATATAATATATATATATATATATTAGACAAAATAAAGGAAATTTTATATTGCAGAAACTATCCCAGTGTGCACAATACCTTCTTATTCTGGTACTTGGCAACTCTAGTTGTTTCAGCTTCTGTCTCCCAAGGCTTCCTTGTTCTCTGGTCTGTAATTAAGAAGTTCTCTGTGTGCAATTTATATAATATATATTTTCCTTAGCTGAGCTGAATGGCATTAACACAGCAGGATCTTGGTCAGCAACTGAGGCTCTTAGGTGACAAAAAGAAAATAATAATATGAAAAAATTGTGCCAACATGGATAATGGCTAAGATAGTGAGGAGTAGGAATATTTATTTACCTATTAAAACATCACAAAGGTGAAAATAGAAGTTAGAGTTCAGATATAAACACAAAGAAAAAGACAGGATTTACACAATTGGTTGATTAGAGATGTTTAATATCAAAATTCCACATTAAGTGGAATTATGTGGCTGTGTTAAACTAGGAGAAAGGTCTGTAAAGCACCTATTCTAAGATAGACCTCTGAAGCTTGATTATTAGTATCATTTGCTGCCTAATGTGTGATGACAATCACAGTAAATTTGTTTCGGTTATCGTCTTGGATTGCTTGACTTCAACTGGAATCAGAGCGTGTTTTGACATATACATTTGAAACGGCTCTGCATTATAATTTCATCTGTATAATATCTTTTATTATGTTAAGTTGGTATGGATAGGTCTATATAAACAACCTGCTTAAGCCAAAAACTCTTCAGCAGCAGATATTTCTAATAAAAAGGTTGAAATAAGATCTGTAAAAATGTCTTTGTTTGGTATGTGTTCAAAATGAAGTTATGCTCTAATTATTTGATGAATAAGGCAATAGATGGTGAGAAATACAGCCTTTAAACAATTTGAATGCATTCTTATAAAAAACCTCCTTTCAATTTAAATAAGAAATATTTCCATGAAGCTGACTCTCTTTATTATTCTTGAATAGCCTTTTTGAATGGATATTGTGAAATATTTTATTTTTTTCCTGGAGAAGAAATTTGAGAAGTCAGTGATCTGCTGTGGTTACTGTCAAGGCCCACCTTTTCCTTTGCAGACAGAAACAGGAAGGATAAGAGAAACATTTGTAAACTTACAGAGTTTAAAAAAAAAAAAAAAAAAAAAGCAATTGCTCTTGCAGATTTCTTTTTCTCCAGAAAAGTAAAGCTTTTCCAAATATTGTTTGACAATATAAGTAAAAACTCTCCGTGGTTTGCCCTTATGATTTAGACAGTATGGGTCCTAAATATTAGGACCCATATTACAACTGGGTCCCTACAAATCTGTCATTGTACTTATTAAAAATACTTTCTTACTCAGTGGGCTCATTTAAATAACCCTAAAATTTAAGTGTTTGGAAATGTAAACCTTAAGGTTTGTTTCTAGGAGTTGGAAATGAAAACCAATGCTCCCAAGCACTGGCATCTCAGTCTGGTCAAGGGGCCAGCAAATACTTTCTAACGTGGATATGGAGCTGTTCTGAATTGATGCTTATGAAAGTGGAGACAGACGGCTTCTACTGCTCCGAAGAACTGCATAATGCTATAAGCCTAGTGAGGCTGTAGCATATGGCTGGTTTTGTGAAGACAAATAAATGGTAGAAAAGGGAGTTGAGGAAAAGATGTATATTGGAAGCACCGTTGATAGCAACAAGTTCTCTTGTGAAAACAGGATTGCAGTCAGCTGCAGGTCCAGGCCCCAACTTACTAAATTTACCTTTTCACCAAACATGCAGTCACTGGCTAACAGCTTCCTGTAAACATTTAATTAATTATTTATCATATCTGCTCTACAATTGGAAAAAGGAAAGTAACTTAAGAAAATTCTAACCGATTTTTAGGAAGGGCACATATGGAAGAATGGCTTATTCCCACTAATTGCTGTCATGTGTACCTTAAAAGAAATTACTCAGTAGCCATAACACTTGCAGAATCAAGTAATTAAATAAGGAAGACCACAGATACCTTCTAGCAGCCTGAAAGTCTCTCTCTTAGAGAAAGAGCCTTTCTTCTAACTGGGAAAATTTTAATAAGCACCTGACACTTCTGAGGCAATTTGGCACAATGAAAATGTTAAAGATTAGGCCATAGAATCCCTGAGGTCTATTTTACATTTTCATAATTTTGTGCATGGATAACTATCTCAGAGGAACATCTACGTCTTCTGTGTCTGGGAACCATTTTTCATAATAGGGTCATTATCTGCAATGTACACCACAAAATCATGCAGTTCCTGCTTGTTTTGGTTCCAGTGATATTTTTCATTTTTGTTGAGGTTAGTTTTTTAAAAGAAATCTCAAAAGGAAGAGCCAAGTGTGCTCTACATGTTGTAGAAACATTTTTAATTAATGGTATAGTGACAAATAGTAGGTGGTAGGTAACGGAGTCTTCCTGTAACTGGAGAATGGCTTCTTATCACATTATTTTCTACTACCTTCTCTCTTATGACAAATAACTCTAATGTAAAGCCTACAGTATGTTCACTTTAATTGTGATAACTGTTTATCATTAAAAATCATTCTGTTTTTTGCTGGAAGTACAAAAAAGAGAAACAGTGCCCATCAATAATTTGCAAGTGTCTGAACAAGCTTCGATAATTAAAGAATTAAAAGATATATATTTTCAATATATTTTTCTAAATACATGCTTTAGTGTCCATTATTTTAAAAATATAAGCCTTCAAAGACATAATTACCTGACAAGCATGAAACATTTTAGAATGCACTTCCAGAATAGTTGTGGCACTATTCTTACTAAGCTAATATTAATGTAAATCAGAAACAACTCCTGTAGCATCTGAAAAATTATACTAGTATGAGAACACTGTGCTGAAATTCAGATCTGACAAATACATGAAGTGCAGCTACCTCAAAAGTATTTACAAAGACTATAGAAACCTGAATTAAACTCATAAAACCAAAATAATTCAGACCTGAGTCAAATTTTGTTCTTAAATCATCTGACTGTGCCTTTGTATTGCTTTGTATTGTTTTGTTGTGTAGACTCAGGTAATACATCAACAAAAAGAAGTAAATTAAAGAGGAAGTGCTGCTCTAGATTCTGATTTTTTTTTTGTTAAATGTGGAGAGAGCCATTTAATCATCTGCTTATATTGCAACTGAAAAATAAAAAATGTCTCTTCTAGAAGAACACCCAACACATTAGTGAAGTCAGATTCAGATGTGCAGAACTGGATTTTACCTCTTAATGCCCTCTCTAGTAATTTTAATCCTTAAGTAGTGCTGTATGACAGGTAGAACCAGGGCAATATTCTGTGGGGCATGAGGTTATAATCTCATCAGCCTCTGTGCTTTATCTAGTGAACTCAGTGAATAAAATATGATTTTATTCTGATACACTAGCATATTATTGCATACTTCATACAACATTGATCAATATGATTAAGAATAAAATTTTAAATTTTAAGCTTGACAACTCACTTGTTCCCTGCCTTAGATTATATTCAAATGATTTCTCTAATTAAATGTGTATAACTGCTTTCAGATTGAGATTGTTTGCAAACAGATGTACTCATGTTTATAAATGAAACATATATATAATTGCTTTTAGAACCAAGCTCTTTGCAAATGCAAAGTTCATCATGTTATCATGTGTTTGAACATGTTTTTAATTGCTCTCATAAATGTGGAGACGTTATTTCAGTTAGTAACATTTAGTAGGATATTGAGAAAAAGCTTTTGTTATTAGATCCAGACTGGCATAAGAAAAATAACCTACTATTTACTTTAAATAAAAGCATTGTAAGTAAAATAAGTATGTATTAGGTTTGAGGTGAAATAAATAGTGTTTCTTCAAGCTGGTTTCCCCTGTTACACTCATGAGATGACTGTTGCAAATATGATTTCATTATCATGTTAAAAAAATTCTTCAATATTTTCTCCTGCAAAGTGGAGAACGTTAAAAATTTTTTAAAAAGAAATAGGGGGGAAAGGGTCTTTCCAATATTACAGAGGATTAGATGAGGGCTCATAGAGGCCAACCAGCAATTTTAAGTGTCGTTTCTTTCATCTTTTAAACAGTCCCTAGAAGCAAAGTTATTTAAGTATTCAGTAGGCACAGAGCTGTTTGAATAAGCCAACTTACTGGATTCGGAGCTCCAGAAAGATCGCCATGCAAAAAGAATTTTTGCTTTTGAAAAAGAAAAAAAATGTATATATACACTGTACATATACACACTATATATATAATAACTATGGATACTAGCTAGTATATATACACACATTATATATATGAGCTATGGATGTGCTGATCAGCTAATCTTTTGCTCACTTTTTTTTTATTAGATGATAAATGGGTCCTCTATTATCTTGCAGTGCCTTGTAATCATTTACAATATGATCTTAAATCAACTGCTGCCAGGATAAAAATTAACATGGGGATCCAAATAAGTTTAAAGTTCTGCTATTCTGATTTCATCCAGAAACTGTCAAAAATTCATTAAGTATTAGTTTCCAGGTAGCTAAGTGTAGCAGTAAACTATGGACTTCTTACAATGAAAAAATAGCAGCCCGTGTCAAGTCAACTCACAATTTTTAATAATGAAAAATTAAATGTTTTGTAAATATATGAGTGTCATAAGTCCATGTTGTTACCTGTTCTGTGCTTTAGGAAGCAAACACTTGAAATTCCATCATTATTTTTTCTTTTCAGCAAAAATACGTGCTGGGGAGTTGAGTCTATATTTTCATCAACTGTTTTCTGAACTAAATCTTGTATTTTGTTCTGTCCATTTTAAAAACATTTTAAAACAGTGGAAACATTAAAAACCATGGAAAGAACAATTCATATGATGAACAATGTTTGCAGTTATGAAAAGTAGTTTAATGTTATTGCTGTTCTTTTGATCAAAGAACAGATTAACACCATTTGTTCTCCTTTTGCTAAAATATACCAGGAAAAAATATTTACTGTAAACTATACATACTTGTTGCTGTGGGTTGTTAGTGGCCAGGTATTTTGTTTGAAGTAAAAAAATTATTGTATGAAAATTTTATGAATATAAATATAAAAAAAAGTTTATGAAAATAAAATGTTGTATATTAATTTTAAAATTCAAAATTTCACCTAAACATTTTGTGTTAATTTCCTAAAAGGATTTTTATTCTGCAATGTCAGGCTGCTAAAATTTACAATGAAATGGCATATTTCAAGTTTCAAAATAAACTCTATCATTCAGTTAGGAAGTATCATGAATTCCAAAACATCTTAAAAGTATTATGTCTTTCTTCTCAGTTGTTACCAATCCCGAAAAAACAAGTATTTTGGAGCAGATCCTCAGTATAACTGGTACAGCACTGTTGACATAACTGAGTAACTGACTTCAGTACTGTATAGATATCTGGATTTACAACAACTGAAGGTTTCAGGCAAATGCTATAGCTCACTACTGGATAAACAAGGCAAAGGAAAGAGTTTTCAGCTAAAATCATTTAGAGAATTGACCTACTGTTCTTTGAGCACTGAACTGTGTGATCTAATCACGACAATTTGTGTCTGTTGCTCTGCACAAAACAGAACATCTACCCTGGGGGATTAAAAATACTTCATGCTTCCTCAGTGTTTGACAGATCTTACAAAACAAGTTCATAAAAGAAGATTTTCAGAGCTTTTGATACAATGCTCTAGTTTTCTTCCCTTTAATTGTAGTAGCTGGTGAACTCGATTATACCATTGATTTATACGCTTGAAAAACATAATTGCCTGATTCTGATCTGACGTACAACAAGGTTTATTTTTATGTAATACTATTTTAGAAGTTTGATTTGTTGTTTGACTTAGAGTATGTCCAGCTTGTTAGTTGTAGTTTGCGTCAGAGTTGGAAGAGCCCTGGTTGCTAGTAAGAGGCCATAGGCTTTATATCAGGCTTGCAAGATGTCAGGACTGGGGTTTGTCAAGCTTGCTATGTCTAAGCATTTCTTAAGCAACCTCTAGCTTTGTTTTACTGGCACCAAGGAATCCATGTGCACTAAGAGTTCATCAATGTTCACTTAAAGAAATACAGACTTGGGCCTGAACAAAACTCTTCTTAGGAATAACAAAGAGAACAAAGAAATAATATCTAATATAAAGTCCCATATGTAGTAAATTTGGCTGTAAACACAGAGCTGCAGACTGATAAAGAAAGATCAAGATGTAAAAGCACATTAGAAAACTTATAAAAATGACCACCAGCTGGATCCATATTCCTCCTTGTGGAAGAATTGCTTGAAAAGGGACGATTGAGAGAAAAACTAGAGTCTAACAGAAGTTTTGGCATTACAGAAGCTTGCTTGGGGTGAGACACAGTTGCCACTTCCAGGATGGTTGGTACGCAGGGACTCAGCTCCTCCACAGTTCCCTGGGCAGCACAATCTGCCCTCCTCGCAGCTGCAAAGGGGAGTAACGGAGGGTGGAGCGGAGTGAAGACACCGCGGCCAAACTCTGCTGCACTCCCTGTGCTGGGCTGCTGATAACCAGTAGCTGCCCAACGGGAGATATACGATAACATGTCTGGTGCTGAGCCAGCAAGGGTAGCAAATCACTCCTTTTGGGTGAACTTTGCTTGAACATTGGTCATTATAAGCTCATTTTAACTCCAACACACACCTCCATCCCAAAAGTTACCTGCCTTCCAGGTATGAAAACTGCTCACTGAGCATGCGCTCTAGATTTTCGATTCACTATCCTTTTAAATGAAAACGAGGGACTTTTTCGCCAGTGAATAACAGAAGTATGTCTACAGTCACTCAAGCTCCACCTCAATGTAAACAAAAAAGTATGTATATGCAAGTTGAACTGAGGAGGAAAGATGGAGGAGGGAAGATTCCATCGTGACTTCACTATCAGTCGATAGGCTGATCCCCCTTTTCTCCCTTTCGGTCAGGACATTGCCTGAGGAGACTTCTTGAGGCTGAGAGCCCTCTCCCATCTTCTGAGGTAGGTGATGATTGCACATTTGTACATTGGAGCTAGCTAAAAACCCCACACTGTAGTAGAGAATTTCCTGTTCTGACACTCGAAACCTGCTTTGTAAATGCTGCATTTGAATAAATTATGTTATTTGTGAACTTAACTGCTTGTTTGGAAGGTGATCGGACCTACAGTCTACGACTGAATCTGTTACTGCTAGAGTCGGGCCTATAGTTGATCATACTGTTCATGAACTGATTTGCTCCTTGTAAGGCGATTGCACCTACAGTCAGCAGACTGTTCATGAATCCAACACTGCCAGAGTCGGGCCTATAGCTACCACAGTATTTGATATCTTCCTCCCCCTCACTTCAAACTGCAACACTGCCATCAAAGGACTCTGGAAGTAGTCAATCTGCCATAGCTCTCCCTCCCCGACACCAGAATGAAGTGACCAGTGCTAGGAACCAAAGGCTCAATGGAAAGGAGAGCAGGACACTGGTAAAAGGGATAAAAATGAAGAAGTGTGTGTTTAGCAATTTTAACTCTATTCTTTGTAGAATTTTTTTGTTTCCTATAACAACTAGATCAGAACTAAAAATGTTTCTTGGATTAGACTAATATCTCAATTATATGAGCAAGAAATTCAGTCTTTATATATATTTGCACATGTTTATTTATGGTGTGCTTTCTCTTTGCTCATAAATAAGATTTTGAGTGCAAATGTTTCTTGAAATTTAGACATGCCCCGGATGCATAAAAGTCTTCAGTGTTTCTGAACTTTTGAGAGCCTTATGAGCTTCATTAGTTATTACTTATGCTGATTTATTTTTTCCTTTCTTGAATCAGGACAATTTAGCACTCTCTACTAATCATCTCTAGAAGAAATCAGCATTTCTTTAGAGGGTTTGTAGGAAAGACATTATAGACTTTGCTTAAAAATATTTCTTGTATTATCACAGCAGAATGGGAGAGTTCTAGCTAGTCCTAAAGCACAACTTGGTCTTTTTCGCAGTTTTACCCACACAGTAATCACAAGTTTTAATGGAAGTATGAGATATAGAAAATGGACAGTAAAAACATCCTCTGCAGTAGTCACAAAACATAGGAACATAGTCAGAAAAAGCAACCATATGGCTATAACCTTATATTATATTACAACCTTATATTGCTGTGAATTTGATTTTAATTCCAGGAAAGTCCTCTGATTATAGATTTATAGAAATATAATTGCCATATATGCTTTCTGGGTACAAGAAAGTCTAAGCTCCTTAAGATGAAAAATATGGTAAATATTAGCCTCTTCCTCCTACTGGAGGCATAGTTTTTACTTGCATATTGTTCTGACCTTCTTGGTCTAGATTAAAACTGTTTAAAGATTTGTCTTTTTGAAGATAGTTGTATGTAATACAATTTACAGAAATAGGGCCTGAATAAAGATAACTAACTGTGGGTCAGAATCATTTGCAAGTTAGTTTATCATATGGGTTACTAACATCTACTGAAGGATTGTATTTGACATATGGAGGACAGTTTTAGAGCTGAATTTCAGTGAATATGTCTATAGTGAAACATGAGAACACAGATTTTTTTAATAAATTACATTATGTTATATGTGATGAATAACAATGTCTAGCATAGATCAATCTTCTATTTACACATTTTTCTTTTTTTATGTATGCCCACTAAAGGCAGAAGTTTCCACATTACTCTCTCTCCTCCTAAAAACAGGAAGAATGGCTTGTAGATTCTGCTTCATTTCACAGGTTGTCTGCAGGGCCAGAAGATTAGAGGATTTGTAAATGTGACAAGAGAAATTGCAGTGATACCTTAGGACCTCTGAATAGTTGTCAGATTCTAATATTCTTTTGGAAATTTGTCCTAGTGTGACTTCTACTAGCATATGCTTTTTATAAAAATATATGCTTTTTACAAAAAGCATATGCCCTCCTTAGAGAGCCAAGGAGGTAAAATGAAAACTAGTCTTGGTTAAATGAATAGAAACTCAGCACTAGGTTTTCATTTAAAAATCTGCCCAGAGGAAAAAAATACTTCTCTAACTCTGTTCTCCTCACCCATAGGAAATTTAGGAAAGCTGTTGATTTTCTGGTTATTTTGCCTCTCTTGTGTTTCTATAGGACAAACAAACAATTAAACCTGCTATTGAATTCACATTGAAATCTCCTGAATCTGTCATATTTTTCCTGCTTACATTATCAAGAAATCTGACCAAGAATAAAATTCAGAAGTGATCTGAAAAAATGACAAGAAACAGCTCTAACCTATGCAGAGTACCTGAAGAATCTTGCTCCAAAAAGTAAACCAATTCACATGCATATTTTAGAATAAAAATAATTATTAATTTTTAATAATTGAATAGTGCCCCTGCTTGAGCAGGGAGGTTGGACTAGATGATCTCTACAGGTCCGTTCCAACCTCAACCATTCTGCGATTCTGTGAATAACATGTGAATAAAAATTTGTCATTAAAAAAAAAGTTAAAAATCTTCCATTTTGAACATCCAGATTCTATGGAACGTATGAAATGAAAAAAAAAAAGAAAATACCAAATATGAAGGAAGACTTCTTCATGAAAACAAAAAGAGAATCACTGTATGCCACTTCATTTGTTTTTGAACAAATAAGTTATTATTCTCTTCACGTTGAACATAATGAAATGTACAACTTGATTTTTTAAAGAGAATAATACATATTGGAACCAGAACTGAATTACATCTGAGACTTGTTTAGTTGCTTTTCAGTTTCCTGTCAGAAAGTAGCAGATTCTTCTTCTAATTTTTACTTTAAATATTTTAAAAAGTATTTTAAACCTTGGGGAAGATTATGTATGTTTCCAATAACTTCTCTAATTTTGAATATTTATGTTATTCACACAGCAGTCTATTTTGACTCTTGCTGTACTCCTGAAGTCACTTATTTTTCAGTGTCTAAGTGTTTAACATAAATTCTGTCCATTGAATAGGAAGAATATTGATCAATTTAATATAGTCAAAATGTTCCCTGTTTTCATTGTTCTTGGTCTTGAAATGAGCAATATATAAAGAAAAGCAGGTGTTTTATATCTTTTGTTGGATGAAAACACCTAGATAGTGTCTGATAACACAGAAAATCCTTATACGGTGTTGCAGCTGATATCTATTTAATTCAAAATCATAAATATCAATAAAAGACATTTTATATGTCTGGAAAAACCTAAGAATCAAATGTTGCATTGACAGATTGACAAAACCTGAGGTCTGCAGGGAAATTTAAAATATAAACCTCAAATTGATGCTAATGTTGCTGATATTAGCAGGATGTGGCTCTGTGAAATAATAGAAAGACTTGCTAGTTGGGCATATAGGTTACAGTACATGTAAGTGCTTATTAAAAATGTTAGAAAAAATATTTCATTTTAAATATTTAGTTATACTTACTCTGTTTTTCCTCAAGCACTTCATTTGTTAACTTAATGAAAGCTGTGAGACTATTTCTCTCAGTAAGTGTACTCTTACCAAGTTTATTTCTGTAGAGGACTGTTTGCTTTGTACTGTTAGCCTTAAGTAGCTCCACTGACATCAGTCTGACATCTTATTCATGAACTTAAGCGCCCGTTTAGATACTTTGCTAGAAAAAGGCTTGCACTGTTTGCATTAATATTAGTCACATCCCAACTATCTACTTACAATTTTTCAGATTGGAGCATTGTTATAGCATTCTAATAACAGGTATACTGCCTGCTCATCTATTTTTTTTTCCATCTATTTTTAATATCAAACAAAAAGTCTTTAAATTTGGAAAATTTACAGACGACAGGAATATAGTTTATTTCAAGGACAGTTTTGTTTCCATATTATTTTGACACAGTATCTGGTGCTTCCCTGTAGACATGTCTTAAGAACTTCACAGTACAATATTTTGAATTCTTACATGCATACAAGAATATTTAGTTCTACTTTCAATATCTTTTTTCAGTTTTGTCAGACAAGATTAAAGAGTGCATATACACACACAATTTCTTATCTTTTTCTCTTGTACATATTTTATGTGGAACTCGTATAAAAACAAAATAGAATGATGTAATAAAATTAAACAATATAATTATTGCAATGATCAACCTAAACAGCTACAAGAGAGAAATATTACTTTTTTCAAATTGTGTGCACATGCTTAAGTTCTGTTTTTTTTTTTTTTTAATATATTTTGAATATCACAGAAGACATGTCCCTTTAACAAGATATGCCTTCAATTGCAGGCATGCTGGGAGATAATTATGTGGTGTTCAAATATGCAAAGCTGAAATTGCTACAGTTAGCAATTGCATGTATTTTCTCCACTGTATCGTTTATAGCTAAAAGCAGAGATGATGACAGAGATATACAACTAAGGATGATTTTTCTGATACTGGAAGCACAGCCAATAAATAAATATTTTCCTCTTTCCTTCCTTCCTTCCTTCTTTCCTTTCTTTTCTTCCTTCCTTTCTTTCTTTCTTTCTCTCTTTCTTTCTTTCTTTCTTTCTTTCTTTCTTTCTTTCTTTCTTTCTTTCTTTCTTTCTTTCTTTCTTTCTTTCTTTCTTTCTTTCTTTCTTTCTTTCTTTCTTTCTTTCTTTCTTTCTTTCTTTCTTTCTTTCTTTCTTTCTTTCTTTCTTTCTTTCTTTCTTTCTTTCTTTCTTTCTTTCTTTCTTTCTTTCTTTCTTTCTTTCTTTCTTTCTTTCTTTCTTTCTTTCTTTCTTTCTTTCTTTCTTTCTTTCTTTCTTTCTTTCTTTCTTTCTTTCTTTCTTTCTTTCTTTCTTTCTTTCTTTCTTTCTTTCTTTCTTTCCTGCCTTTTTTTTTTTAAAAAAAAAAAGCATATATTTCTCATAAAAGTTTCTGGATTGACAGCCCTGAAGATTGAAATCCTCAATATATCCACAGAACAAGTACTGTGTAGCCAAGGCAATAATCCCTCCATGTACCTCAACCCTGACCAGGAGTGACCAGACAGAGGCTGAGGCTTTGTTTCCGCTCACTATTTGGCCTCTTTGCTGACTTTGCCAATGAGGATAGTGATTAGTGCCAGCCAAGGGGTGGCTTTTGGGAAGGAAATGCCTGCTTGCTATGATCAGTATTGACACTAGACAGAACATAAATCACATTTCTAGACCTTGAAAGAGATAGAGCAGTAGGAAGAACTACAGTCAGTGTAAACATAACGATAAATTTCTTTTTTACACCTATTGCCTGAAAGCTCACAAACTTGCTTGTTGCTTGTGAAAAGATGACAAATTCAGCTAAAGATACACTGCGATAAATTGAAGCTAGACTTTGTACGTGAGTTTTCTCTGTGTTTAATCCAAAATCCCATGCAAAATTTCAGCTGGGCTAATTGATGGTCAAGAATTGCCCTTGTAGTACAGAAACAAGGGAAAACAAAAGTACAGTCTGTTCTACCACAACTTCAGAGTAAATGACATCCTGTCCCTTGCTGAGGGTCTGAAAAATGTGACTGCCAAGGACTTTGAACAGTTTGGCCAGGAGAGCTATATGGCACATTGTAGATGAAATGTGTAATATTTTCAATAACGCTGTGGTTAGTTCCAAACTTATTTAAGAGGCAATTATTTAAGACTATATTATCAAAAGTTCCACAGGAACTTAAGGAAAAATTTCTTAACAGTGAGGGTGACAGAGCACTGGAACAGGCTGCCCAGAGAGGTTGTGGAGTCTCCTTCTTTGGAGATCTTCAAAACCCGCTTGGACGCAGTCCTGTGCCACGTGCTCTAGGTGACCCTGCGTGTGCAGGGGGGTTGGCCTAGATGACCTCTAGAGGTCCCTTCCAACCTTAAGCATTCTATGATTCTATGATTCTATGATCCATTGCAATTCACTCATTCATCTAAACAGAAGTAATAAAAGCAAAAGTTCGTAAACTGGACTAGACATTTTACAGAAAAAAAATGAACATCTCATCCATTTTAGCTGAAGCAATTCTACATCAGGTCAGATCAAAGGGTCATGTAGCTCAGTAACCTCTTTGTGACAGTGGTCAGTAGCACACTGCTAGAGAGGATAAATCAGACAAGCAGTCCCCAGAATATCTCATAGCTTTCAGCAAGTACGCAACTCCAGTACTTCCAGAGCTAGACACAGTGCTTTTGTATGATTCGGCACAGACAGATTTTTCTTCCATTTGTTTGTCCTGTTTCTTTTCATATCTCTGTCCTCCATATCACTTGTAACTGCTGTGCTAGAAATGACAGTGAGCCATCTAATACTGCTTCTTTACTTTTGCCTTGCTGCTTGCAATGCTTTAGACCTCTGTCATATCCCCCACAGCATCTCTTTTCTCTAAAGGTTCCTCACTCCTTCTCCTTGCTCCTTCTGCAGAAGTAGCTCTGCAGCTCATGCTGCTTGTTTCTCTGCCCTCAACAGTTTCACTGTGTCCCTCTTGAGGGAGGCATAGCAATTCCTCTATAGACACTGCTGTTGGGACTGGAGTTGCACATAGTGTTCAAGAAATGCGTGTACTGTCTATTTATATGAGGAAGTAAAGATACTCGATCATTTGTTTTCCATTCCTTTCCTAATAATTCTAACACTGTTTACTTCTTGGATTGCTACAGAGCATTGAACTGACAGTTTTACAGAACTATCTCTAAGTGGGAATAGACGGCTTTCTGCCATTCATAGTTTATGCAAAATTAGGATATTTTTCCCCTGAGTGTTGCATTTTACATTTATCTACACTGAATTGCTTTTGCCACTCAGTCCATGTTTTTTTGGTGGTCATAGTGGGAAATTGTTGCTTATCTTTCGCAGTTTATCTATCTAAAATGAATATCACACCCCACGCCCCCAAAATAAAACCAACAAAAAGCCTCAAAGCAGAGAGTTCACTGTTGACAAAGAGAGTGCTATCATCCGTGCAGGGAAGGGAGAGGGCAGGGGGACAGACTCTTTATTCTCTCTGGGGATTTATGTACATGCTACATGTGCAATTGCACACCAGAGAGTTCTGTTCATATGCTCCCAAAGAATGAGTGAAATGTGCTCTCATGAGAAATCCATAGAGCTTAACTAAAATAGCAGTTATTTAAAAGAATCGAATCCCACTGTGATTACCTTAGTATATGATCTCCTTGCTTACACAAGGGGCAGGAAAATTGGCACATTGTCTTGTAAAAGTGTTCCACGTATCACCAGGAAGGACAGATACTTGCTAATCCAGTTAATGCTCCCATGCTCCCTCCCTTGCTACTCATACACCCAATTAAAGTCTGGTGATATTATGTTAGGGAGCAAGCTGGCAGCTATTTCATTGGGCTGCACAGTCAGAGTTGGAATCGACAAAACAGCCGGCTCAGGAAGAGAAGAAAGGAAATAAGACCATCCCACAGTATAGGCAAACCTGTTCCTAACACATGACCCCAAAATACGCATTCCTACAACTTCTCTCCTTTCTGCTGAATGACTTCAACAGATTTAAAAAAAAAATAAAGGAAATGTGAAAGAAATCAGCGCACTTGCTCTCATTTATCATCATGCAGTTTTGGATCTAAGTAACCAATCAGTGGAGCATTCTGCCCCTAACAAAAGGT
Organism: Tinamus guttatus; assembly: GCF_000705375.1. Next base: position 290,075 of record NW_010586516.1, read on the forward strand.
TGAACCCCTGGCAAAATTAGAGCTCCTTTAAGGGAGTTATTAATAGCAGCACTAACTGCAGTGACTTACTGCTGAGGCAAGCTAGCAGTGCAAGTTAGCAGCTCTGAAAATGACAGCCACTCAGTGCCTGCAATTGCCTTAGGAAGCACACGGACAGAGTCCAGGACAAATGTTCATTAAGTCAGATTTGGGTTCATTAGGTTGGTTCAGTCTCACCAGACAGTCTTGGTTATTCTTTTCCCCATATAACTAACAAAACTAGAGAAGGAAAGAAATGCACCTGACAAAGGACAAGATTCTCTGGCCCCTCTGGTAAAACTTATCAATATGGGTATTTCAGTTACTACGTGAGGCTGTGATGGTGAGGGTTTGCCAAGGGACTAATATTGTATGATACAGGGTTCATGTGAGTGGGGTTTGGGCTCTTGCCTATTGCTTAGAATCAGACACATCCTCGACAGTGGAGGAGTCTCTCATCTATTTTCTTTGACATGACAGCTTGGGGTGAAAAACAGAAAAAAGGACTATTAGGAAAACTGAAGATAGTGGCGCATGGTATAGAGGTGTGAAGATAATGCCAGGACAGCTGATATTTCTGCATATTATATGACTCCATAGCACTGCTTGAAAAGCCTGAAAGAGCACAGAAACATAATATTTCATCTCAGACAGTTAGCCCAGATCAGGGTTGGTGTATATACCAGCTGGGCACAGGCATGCTTTTCAGGACCCACCATGGGGCCTCTGCTGTTACACGGGGTCTTGATGCCACCCTCCCTTGCAGAACACAGAAATGACCCAAAGTAGTTAGGGAGACAGAAGGAAGTAACGGATCAGAAATCAGCAAAGGACCTATTCACAGGGAATAGAAATAGCTACAATGTATCTTTAATTTTTTCAAATTTTAGCATTGCTTAAACCTACCTGTGCTATGTCACAGATGTCCACATTAGCAAAATACTCTGTATTTACTTTAGTGATTTGTAACTGTAGCCAAGCTGTGGAGTAGCAAAATTTGTCAAATCATGCAACGTATTTAGAAGAGTTGATGTTTTGGAAGACAAACATTGAGGAAATTCATTGGAACCCAGCAAAATGATAAAACATTGAAAAGATATACTGTTTTAATTTTTAAACTGTCATAGTATTCATAAACTGAAGATGTATATGTATGAGCTATCAGGTCTCTTTAGCTCAATCTGCTTATATTATTTTCTGAATGTTCTTGATAGGTCTGGTTACAAAAGAAGAAGAAAAGAAAGAAAGGCTTTTTTTTTTTTTTTTTCCCCTTTAAGAAAAATCAAATAGAATAGGTGGCTGAAGGAAGAGCATAAGGCTAAGTTTTCTTCAGGGAAAGATTAGAATCTTCTCTGCACATGCTGAAATAGCTCTATCAGTATGAAATATCTTCTTCCTGTCCACAAAACTTTTAATTAAAAAAAAGATCTTCACCCCATTTCTGGGTGAAATGTTGCCATATTTACAGCAAAAGAAATGCAAGAATGAATAAAGCTTTTATCTCAAATGAGTATATTCTTTTTACAGTTATACTTTTAATAAAATTTCAGTTTTGAACTTTTTAAATGTATGTGTTCAATGAAAATTTAGGAGGCAAAATTTCTAGAAAAGGGGAGATTTTCCAGCAGATATCCTGATTTTTGATGAATGAGCATTTTCTGCCAGGATTAAAAATTTAGTCAGAAATTTTCCAGTTGTTACAAAGCAGAAATTTTTATGAAGCCATATCATAATTTAGAACCTTTTAAACTATGTATTCACATTACTGAAATTCCTAATGCCAAGTCAATTATTTTCTTGATTTCTCTTCCTATTTCATTATAACTCAGCAGTCCAGGTAATACTAGTAATAGCAGTTTCTGTTAAGTACTTCATCTCCAGAAATTGCTTTGAGGAGCGGGGAGAATATTTTATATAACCACATTCCACTGTGGCATGTATTGTTTATAAGAGATATTTTAGTATTTTGGATTTACTAGGACACATTCACTGTATATCTTTTCCTTTTTCTGAGGACAGGAAGCAAGAAAAGAAAAGAAAAAAATCTCTAAGAATCCCCTAAAAAGAGTGTAAAATCTATTGTCAAGTTTCTTACAAAAAAATCACAATTGCATAGTCCAATTATTGTTGCATTGCCAGCTTTTTTGAAGGACCGTATAGCAACCCATCCTTTTATTTGTTGACAAGGAGCATGTGACAAGTAAGAGCTCTGACATATGACATAAAGTAGGTTCTTCTGACAGCTTTGTTCAAAAATATCGCTTCACATAGCATAAAGAGCTCTTGGCTACACTGTTTGCTATATAAATTAATACTTTGTCAAACTAAGTTATGATTAATTATATTATTAAGTATGTTGCTCATTAATTCATGAAAAGTATTCTACATTCTAATATCTGGAATTTAAAATCTTATCAGCTACACAAAATTAGATTTCCAGTGATAAAAACACAGCTCCCATAGCATCTTACAGATATCCAAGGACTTTGAAATGTCAGAAAATAATTATTTCCTAGGTGATATTAAAACATTGAGTAGTCTCATACTTGACAGAACAGGGGTAGAAATAATCTCTGCAGATCAGCTCTATCATCAGTGAAGACTCTATCATCAATGTTTAGTCTCCAAGGGATGTTTCTGACGTAAGTAGTCAATAAAATTCATCTTGATTTAATCTTGTTTTGATCTATGTCCCTAAAAAATGGAGGAAAAAAAAAAAAAGAAAAAGGAAATGGACATGAAGAATATACGTACTTTTGTATGCATGCATTTTACTGAAAACCATAGGCTCAGTTTGTAGGCAGTAAACATTGCTATAAAGTGAATATAAAATCATAGACTAATTTAAGTTGGAAGAAACCTCTGGAGGTCATCTGGTCCTGCTTGTAGCAAGACTAACTCTGACATTAGAGAACTTTGCTTAGGGCTATTCCCAGCAGAGTCTGGCCATCTCCAAGGATGGAAATTGCACAGCTTTTCTGATGATGTGACCACCTTGGATGTGAGAAATGTTTTCCTTGCTCCTCACTTCAAGCTGTGCCAATTGCCTCTCATCCTTTTGGCCTTTATGATGAAAGTCTGCATCCACCTTCTTTATAAGCACTCGTTAAGTAGTAAAGAAGACAGTCAGTTGTTAGATCCCCTGGAGACTTCCCTTCTCCAGACTGAACAGTCTCAGCTCTTTCAGCCTCTCCTCATGTGAGAGATTCTCCTGCCCTTTTATCATCTCTGTAGTCCTTTGCTGGACTTGCTCCAGTAGCTCCATGACTCTCTTGTCTTCAGGAGACCAGACTTGGATCCAGCAATCCAGCCGTGGCTGGAAATTGGCCTCCTTTCCTGCACTTGGGCATTGCTGGCCCAAGCTCAGCTTGCTTTTTTTTGCAAGGACCTCCAGGTCCTTTTCTGCAAAGTTATTTCTACAAAGCAGGAGCAATCTGTGTGAAAGCAAATTCAGGAATAAAGAGTCTTGGAATTGATCAAGTCCAGCAGACATGTGTATGTGATTCTAATAATTATTTCTAGTTAATTTTATTCTTAACACCTCATAATTAAAAAGCTCATCTAACAGAAGACCACAGCATGAAAAAAATCTTACTAGTTCTATATATGCTCTTTTCCAAACAGTGTATTATTACATTCCTTTTTCAATATATGTAACAAATTAATGTGAATTCTCTGTACTCTATAAACCTTTCATTTGGAAAATTTACTTCAGAAATATAGCTTTGAATGTTATTGACTTTCACTGGGAGTTTGTGCAAATGTATGTGTCTTCAATTATGCAGGTTTACATGACTGCAGTTTTCATAGCTGTCAAACTGAGTTTCCTTTTTAAGGAGTTATTCAAGATTCAGTTAGTGGAGAAGTATTTTATTTTGGTTTGTTTTTGTTTTTACCTAGTGTTTTTGTAAAAAATAATATTAAGCAATTGAAAAGTAAACAAACCAAAGTACAGAATGTACCATGATTATTCAGTAACACTAAGCTTTTCTGGAAGAAAGGAGAAAAGTGAAAGTGGAATTTAGTTTCTTTTTTTTTTAATTTAACATTTAGAGAGCAATTACTTCACTGCTGGTACGAAATTAAGAAATCTCTGTGTTTTTGTATCCTCTCTTACTATGCTAAACTATCTGGAAAGTCATAACAATAGTAACTACCCACACAGAGTTCACGCAAGAAGTAGATTGAAGCAGGAGGAGACTACCATGGCTTTTAACTTCTCAGTACCCTCAGTTCTCCATTATTAAATTAAGAATAATGATATTCACTGAATAATGCAAGGATTAATAAAGTGTTGTATTTTTGTGCTTCTTCAGAGAAGAGCTGTAAGGGTGCAAAGTAGCATTAGGTGCTGCTATAGCAAATCCTTCAATGACAGAGCCTTGGACTTTGGAGATGCTCCATGACTAAATAAAATGCCATTAAAAATACAGCAAAAATAATAGCAATGGAGCAGGCTTGTCAGCATTGACAGATATTCCTGTCAATGATTTTTGATAAAAGAGAATTTCAGTGACTTGATATTTTTCAGAAAATAAAGTATTTAAATCCCAAACGCTTGCATTCTAACCTGTGACATAACCTCTGCTTAGTTTAAGTTGCAAATGGAGCTGTATACAAGGATAAACCATTCCTGTGGTTCACAAAATTATATATAAAAAAAAAACCCTGTAGTTCTGCACTTTTCCTCCACCCCTGATTTAAGTGACTCTGTATGACTCCTTAGCAGTCAATCATAGATAAGCTGAAGTTGACTTCATCACTTTGCTGCATACAAAGTGAAGGATGGTATCTGAGGCCCATGGGGTGCATAAACATGTTAACCAAAAATTTCTTAAAAACAAAGGGTAAGTTCCTACCAAACCAAGTCACATACCAGAGTCAGATAACCCTATTTTCCTCCCATTTGTGCTTGTAACAACCAGAGATACCACCACCGAAGTAAAAACTTTGGAATAGAACTCTTCATTTAATAATTTTTTTTCTTATTTTTCTAATTTCAAATTAATTATTTATGTTCCACTTGGGAAAACATCTGGCTAGTATTCAATGACTAGACCCTTGATTGCTTCAAAATCAAACCACCACATTGCAATGGACCAGTGAGTCCTGTAGGCTACAACAATGAATTTTTGTTCATATGCGTGTTTCTATCTTACAGAAAAAATAATAGCCAGTATTAGTCACTATCTGTTAAAGTATCCAACATTTTGTACAATTTTATTAAGAGTGTGATACCTCCTTATTAACTAGGTGAGTTCTGAATTTATTCGTAAATCTGATCCTAAGAGACGAGAATAAAGCAGGCTACATTTCACACATCTCTAATTACGAAATATTATATACTCAGAGAAAAGCTTCTCCAAGAGGAAGTAGCTAAAGTATTTTTCTTAGGCTTTAGAACAGTGGTGTAGGAAGTAGTAAAAAATAGAGGTGAAACCAACCTAAAATAATGAAAGCAAGCACACACCAAAGGTTATATCATCCACACTACAGTTATCAAAGGATCAATACTTATTCCACTATGGCTACCTAACCACCAGACAAAAACCTGGTGAGGGAGAATAGTATTTTTTGTGACAAGAATTATGAGGAAAGTTAAGACAAATTTAAAGGAAAGTTAGAGATTTTAAAGAGATGCTTTTGTTTCTAGTCCAATTTAAAAATAGCAATCACAAATATTCTTTGGATGTAGTTAGTACATTTAGAAAAATTATTAATAAAACCTGTGCAGGTAATAGGTAGATTAAAGGGAGAATTGGATACATTATAAGCCAACCATTCTTTAATAACTAATAAGATCTAAATTACAACTTTCTGAAATGTAGCAATTCTTCTTCACCCTTCCCCAACAACTTGCACACAGCTTGGGTGAAAGAGTGAAACTTTTAAAAATTAAGCCACAAACCTGTGATAACATAATTAATCTATCTTCGTAAGTTTAAAAATACTAAATTGTGAGTATACTGTCATTTAATGCTTTGCCACACTTGCTTTGGACCATGCATGCCTGCATAGCTCATTAAAAGCAATAAAAGTCCAAATGAACTGAACCAAATTTAGGCATAGTGGTAAACACTATGTTTAACCACATTATACAAGAGCTGACACAAACAATCTTTGATTTAAGACATGTAATTGCCATTTCATTTTTTCCTACAAAAATAAATCTATTTAATGCTGACATTAAAATTGTGGTCCTGATTTCCTATGTAAAATGACCCTACCACTGCATTTTAGCATTGAGAACGCTACCATAATGTTTCACTGCTATATCCAGAGTACATTTTGGATAATTAAACAAACTATCACTCCACCTGAGAATAAAATACAGAAGATATATAAAATGCATGTTTTCATACACCTCATTTCCTAGTCTGCTGTAAAAAAAAGTATTTCAGTGTGTTTCCAGGGCTTTCTTTTTGTAAGCAATGTTTTAAATAGCAATATATATTGTTTAAACTCAGACAGATGACTTTACAAGTTCAAATCTCTTTCATTTGGAGCAGTGGATGGTCTGTACCGCATGATGAAAGACATTTTGTCTACTGGAAATTTGCAGAATTGCCGAAGAGGCATTTGAAGTCCCATGGCAATTTACTATCACACTAAATGAAAGATTCCATTTTTATTTAGTCTAGTTGAATTCATTGTCACTATTTTTTTTTTGCTTAAGTTTTTTTGTTTGTTTGTTTAGCTTTCTAATGGAACAGTTGTCAAGTTCATTGAAAAGTGACTGAATATTTTTGTTAAAAAAATGAAAATCTCCTTTTTTTTTTTTTTTGGACAATTTGGAATAAAACAACACAAAGCATAAAATAGTATTTTCCCTAGCCTTATGCATTTCAAAACAGAAACATATCTGAATATGTGGTTATTCTTTCATTTCTCTAAAGTATATGACAAGGTATGTTGAGCTTTGCAATGCATTTTATGAAAAACAAAGCAGAATAAAAAAGAAACTGATAACTATAATTAGAAAAGTTGTTCATCCTGGCAAGTCTCCAGCCTTTAACAGTGCTAAACCCTTTAAAGAGAGCTGTAAGAACTTTACGCTTGTCTGGAATTTTCTTTAATGAATGTCTAAACAATTTCAGTATCTTGAGAATGGGCTGAAATGTTTCTATAACAAGTTCTAGCGCAACATTTAAAACTATGATTTTAATAAAAATCAAATATTCTGATATTGAGTTAATTATGTTCTCTATTAAAGTGATTTTTTCTTGATCAAATTTAGAAGTTTGTTTTAATATTTTTTCTAGAATTCTTTGATGTTTGTATCATGTGAAAACACAAATAAAAGGTTCGCTTTTCTATTTTCTGCACCTTTATGCATTCACATGATTCTATCTCATCATGTCCTTTCTTAGTTGTTTTCTTTTTTTCTCATCTGTTGATATCTCTCCATGGATATACTTTCCATGTTTCTAATAATTCTTCTGCCTATTTCTAAACTTAAAGTGTGTGAGGTACAAAAGTATCATCTCATTTAATAAAGCCTGAACTATCCACTTGCAACCACAGTCTGTATCTGTAAAGTGTCAGTTACTTGCTCCTTATATTTCCCTGTTTTCCTTTCCATCTTCTTGTCTGCATTGCTGAAAGGATACATCTTTGTCTATGCCTGTGTTTTTTCCTCTTCTCTCTTTTTATCTTTTGATGCTGTTTCTGTTCAGGAGAACAATAAAAAGATTGAAACTATTACACTCTGATTTCAGAGACATTTTTCAATAGAAAAATTTTGAGGAAAATAGCTTTTCCTTGCTTTTTAAAGACGGAACAAAAATTGTAGCAGAATGTCATAACAGAAAAAAATTAGAAAATCTAATGTTCAGTAAGCAGAAAAACATTTTAATAGGATCTCCTGAAAAGAAAGACTAACCCTCAAGGTTCTGTGTCCTATATACTGTACTAAAGTATAGTATATGCTAAAGCAACTCAGACTGTTTTTGCTGTTGCTGACTACTCACGTACCTACGCTTAGATGAAGTAGAATGTTGTAAGTTGGACACTGACCCAAAAGGCAGAAAACTTTAGGATATTGGTTTTCCTTTTGGCCTAATGTATACTCCCTGTCCATGGCTGCACCCTCTGCTCACCTGCTCCACTGTTTTGTATCAAACCATGTTGACTTTTTTTCCTCTTTTTCCTTATATTCCCTAGTGCAATGGTTCTTGTTTTCAGTGGAGTCTTCTCCAGAGCTGTCTATGAGACCATCGGGAGCGGTAGAATGGTGTACCTTCTGCCCTGGCAGTCTGTCCCCAGCAGTGGCAACAGCAGAAAGTGATTAAGGAGACTGAAAGAGCCTGGTCATGCTCTGCACTTTATTGCTCCTCATGCTCCTCTTTAATCATTTGATTGCAGTTATTACAAGGGATATACCTGTCTACTTCTTTTAGTATCTCCTTGTCCATGATTTGCCAAATTTCTTTTTGATCCTGCTGATACTGTTTGCTGCCATGACCCCTGTAGCAGGCAATTCCATCAGGTTACTGCTCACCACATGAAAAAATACTTACTTTTTATCTATTTTAAACTGAGTTCCTACTGCTTCATTGACCCTAGTCCCAGTATTGCAAGTTTTAGTGAATCTCAATTCTACATGAACTTTGAAAAATATGTTCATAATTTTGTAGATCTTGCTCAGACACCCTTTCAGTCTTTTCTTCAGACTGAAGAGTCCTAAACATTTTTATTCACTTCGAGGAGCTGTTCCACATTCTTGCTCCGTATAATTGCTCTTCTCTATATATTCTCTGGCTCTTTGTCTTTCTTGAGATGCCAACACATGTACACATGGCACAGCTGTAGTTTATCAAAATTTCATACAGAGGCAAAAGGACACTTTCTGTGTTGTTTGTAGGAATGCAGTACACATAATTAGCAAAAATTTGGAAAGTGTGTGTGTCTTTAACATTGGAATTTCACCCCAAGGATCTCAGTCCAAACATGGGAATGATAGGAAGAAGTCATGTTTCTCTGAACTAAAAAGTGCATTTCCTTAGAAATTTAGGATTTAAAATCCCAGAAGATAAACCATGATATGCTTATACTTATTCTTAGAGCTACATAAAAGAGAAACAATACCAACATGAACGCTGTTTGAAGTAGTTATTGCCCAGGGACTTGTTTTTTCTGTGTGAATAGAGAGACTGAATCGTTAACTCAGTTTAGGCTTGGCTACTTGTGTATAAACACATTTTCCAAGGGCAGACTGAGCATTTTTTCAGCAAGACCTTATCAGTTCTAAAGTTACGTATTGAAAGGCTTAAACTCAATTTACAGAGAATCAGAGATGGTAAAATTGCCAAAATTTAGGAGTCTCTTGGATTTCAGTTTTCTGTTTATTTTGTCACTGACCAGAATGTAAATTATAGCACATTCGCACACATACAAAAAAGTAACATTTTTGGTAACTTCAAACTGCATGCAACTTCATCTGGGAAGTTTTGCTCCCCAAACACATCATTCTTCTTGTTTTAAAGGTAAACATGACTAAATTATTTCCGCTTTGACATTTTGCTCATTAAGAGTCACACAGTTGTGGTCAGATGGTGAATGGTTTTAGATATGTTTGGGGGATTCACAGGTTCAATGATGCCTTTCTTCTCACTCTGGGAAAAAATAAATCAGAAGATCATGAGTTCATTCAGCCGTGTGAAATATAAGCAGTTAAAAATGGTTGTCTCATATTTTTATCACTTTCAAATTTGTAGAACATTTTGAGAAATTTTTCCTTTTCATAAAACAGTGGTCTCCATAGTAATCTGAACATTTTGAGAAGTGCGAAATTTAAGAATATTTAAGGATTTGAGCTTCATCACCCTCTTAAATTCCTTGCTTTGAGCTTTCCATTTTGGAGGACAGAATATCAAGATTAAAGATATTAGGACTGCATTCTAATACTATCTCATTGTGAAAACACTTTTTAAAGAAAAAATCATCAAGATGATGTTGCGAAGACAAAATTGCTTGTTGTCTGCTATTATCCAGAGAGAATTGGGTGGAAACCCCTCTACCCTTAAAGAAATTGCTGAGCCACATATTTGTAGATTTTGGAAAAAGCCAGACATTATGCAGACATTAGGGCCATCTGTCATTGAAAATAGTTTAGTTGTTATGTACTTACATAGAATGGTTCATCAGAGACTTGCACTGGCAGATGGCAAGCCTTATAAAAATTGAATGTGTGGTATTTACTTTTACTTTCCTTTTAAATTGTCTTTGGTCCCTAAGGAGAGAAGTGGGTATTCCCTGAAGATTGTTTCCTGCTACAAATCTGGGACAAATTCTGCACTTGGATACTTTTGTGAAACATTTTTTTGGACAAATCCAGAAGCAATGAAAAACGAATTGTCTCAACAGCAGCAGCGGGATAGGAGTTGCTCTGCAAATATTCTTGCACTACGTGTCTCCTCTTGCCCAGGCTTGTGAGAGGCCATATCCTGGCTACACAGGAGAAAACTCTGCACCTTCCCGAGAAGAATCTAGTCAGACATGCAGCACAGGCAAAATTTGGCAAGGTATTTTTTCTAAGTCTAACTGTCATTACTCTGTGGCTGTGAAGTTCGTTACTTGAATTTATCATCTCTACCTAAATCACCACGGGGATCTACAGCAAGTGGGTGTGCTCATAATCATGAAATTTCTTTCCTAACATCTAGGTAAAATTTAGCTATACGTATTCTAGTAACACAGTACCATTTACTTTTTCATAGTATCCTATGCAAAAAAGTGTAATTAGGGCTGTTAATAGATAAAGTGCATAAGTAGACTCTGGTCATGCTTTTCGCCCTCCTAAAAATCTATTACTAAAATTATGATTCTTTAATCTAAAAGGTTGAACACAAGATTTATTGCTATAACTATAAAAAAAGTGTTGAAGATTCAATAATTAATAGTAGTTTAATTTGTTTTTCTGTATGCGAATAGGTAAGCATAAAGGAAAAACAAGCTATACTAGTATAGAATTGAAATATAGCTTTATTACAGGATATGTGCCAGAAGCTGTCACATTACAGGATAAAATCTTACACTTGAACTCCCAATAATTTGTTCTATGTTCATGTTTACAATCAGTTACTTTCCTGAGAGGCAGAGGAAAACCCATACATGGCTCAAAGTCATCACAATTTTTAATGATTTTTCTCTATTTTCTAAAATGTGAAAAAACACCGCACAGAACAAAATAAAAAAAAAAAAAAGAGAACTTTTTACAAGAGATTGTACCAGAGATCAAGGAAATGTAAGGTAAGGACCGCATTTTCTAAATAAATTTTAGCCTAAGAGTGCCATTTATATTAATGAGAATATAATCATTAAAATATTAAGTTTTTGTTAAAAAAACTGGCCTAAATAGACTATTTTTCAGAACTCCAAGAAAATTAAGCAAGACTTTTCTACACATTTTCTAGAAGTTTGACCAGACATTTTCATTTCTGTACCAGTACAGAGAATCTAGACAATTAGAAACTATAGTAATACTGAAATATATTATCCCTTAATTGCAAAACATTGTAATTAGCCCCTGTATTGTGTGTATCTCCTCTTTGTGGAGAGTGTGGGAAAGCAATCACACAACTGCTATTTTGCATGAAACCTGGTGAACATGAAATTTTGAGTGTTGTGCAGATGTGCTGCCATAAGAACTGCTGGATCATAAATCCAATAGTGGAGTCCAAACCCAACTTTGCAACTCGGGCTGTTGTTTTCAAGGCTTTTTCAGATTGTTCTCAGGATTTTCCAGTTGTTTTCTTCACTGAATTCTCCAAAGACTTGATAGGTGGCTTGCCAGAAAGCCACCTTCAACGGTGCCAGTTCTTCTGCCAGTGTTCTCTTCAGAGTCCAGTCTCTCTTTTTCTATCGAAAATGCTTTGCTAATTATCAGCACAGTGATTTTACTATTTTTTGGCATCTTTATTTCTTAGCAGCTGTCTTCCTGGCATGATTATATTCCAGGTCATGAAAATTGTATATATTTCCCCTTTGCTTAGATAAAAGGGTATTTTGTATTTTGTAAAGTTTTGTTTCAGTAAATGCTATATTGAAGATTGATAAAATACTACTTGAAAGATGAATATAGAGAACAAGATATTCACAGATAACTAGGAAATAAATAATAAGATATTTGCATGCATACTTCATAAAAAATGAGATGTGCTGCTTTGGTGCATGGGGATGTAGATATATTGGTTTACAGATATTAGGTATGTCCTGTGATTTTCAGTTTTGAAAGGGTAATTAGATGGTCCTGATTGCTTTAATACAGTTAGCAAAAAAATAGTGCTATCTGATGTATGATTGCACTTGAAGAATAGACTATAAGGAAAGACTTTCCTTTGGCCATAACAAAAACTCTTTAAACAGCAACTTCATCTTCATAAACTTGCAAAGTCTTCATCCTAAATGAATTATGAATGGTACTTTTTGTTTGTGTACATTCAGCTAGCTGAGGGACCAACTTAGTTCCCTGTGTATTTTCTTTTTGAGAGTGAAAACTCAACAGTGAATTTTGCTGCCTTTCGGCTTCAATTGCCTCGGCGCATCGAGTGGGCACGGGTTCCACCACCCGGGAACTTGGGCCAAATGAGCACACACACCACTGTGGTGGATGCAGGACTTGGCACTTATTGCAGACACATCCAAACTTATGTAGGGCACCTGTGACATCCAAACTTATATAGGGCACCTGTGTGTGGAGGCACGCCCCGTAGCCCATAGCATTAACATCGCCTCCCATATTGGTTGGCCTCAGAAAAATCCTTTATGCATCAAGCAATCAGACCACTATTTTCATCCCTGGCCACACCAACCTTTCTTCCTACAGAATTTACCATTCTTATCTCCTGAATCAATTCGCACCTAGTTCAAAATGATATTGTAAAACATCACAAGAAAAATAGCATAATGAAAAGTCATTCTAATCTTAGCTCAATTAGAATTCTATTCTTTGTAGATATCTATCTCTTTAACTAGCTTGTGCCTAGGCGAGTGCACATATTGCCTCAAGTCACAAATGAGGCACAAAAAACCTGCAGCATTCTTATGCCTGTATTTTTGTGGAAGAAGTGTTTGTGGAAGAATTGTTTGAAAGCAGGAACTGAGAGGAAAACTAGGGCCTAACACAGCTCTGGCATTACACAGGCCTGCTTGGGGTGCTACACAGTTGCCACTTCCAGGATGGTTGGTGTGCACGGACTCTGCTCCTCCACGGTTCCCTGGGCAGCACAATCTGCCCTCCTCGCAGCTGCAAAAGGGAGTAACGGAGGATGGAGCGGGGTGAAGGCTCCGCGGCCAAACTCTGTTGCACTCCCTGTGCTGGGCTGCTGATAAGC